>CAHIKZ030004573.1:480000-512500 GCA_903632075.3 Acanthosepion pharaonis | reverse complement strand
CTGTTTGAGTGGAACTTATTTCTCGCCGATGGAATACGGTGGGAATGTGGGTGGGTTACTTCTTTGTAAATGGCAGTGAATACCCGAGAGAGCAAGACCGAGGAGTCGAGTCGAGTCCAGAGTGACAGAGTAAAAGGTTGTAGTTAACCGGAAGAGTGAGGGGTGAGGTAACAGCCTTGTAGAAGTCACAGTGAGCGAGCACGTAGACTCAGTAAGAAGTCATACAGTGATACTTCAATACCAAAGACTGTATATATATTTTTCTAGTAACCCATATTCCTGGAACTACTAACCTGCTTTACCAGTTTGTATTATTACGTTAATACATTATTTTTATATATTAATTCCTGGCGTTTGTTATTTATTGGTACCGTATTTCAACCCGGAATCCACAACGGATTTGTTGATATAGATGTTATTATTATTGGTGCAATGTTTTGATGAAGTACACCATGGTTATCATGAAGTGCCCATTGACTCTCTGACATTGGATATAAAAGGCTAAAAAAATACACCACTAATGTGAATCAGAAAGGTAACACAGTAGATATAGGAATTGGTTATACATATGTTACTATCATCTTGTGGTTATGAGTACAATATTTGGATCTTTTACTGATGAACCAATTCAGCAGAAACGAACATCAACTGATATTACATGGGCAAAATATCACAATAATCAACATCAATGGATAACTGATGATAACATGAGGGTACGTGGTCGAAATGATGTGTCTATAATAACACCGATATCTATCAAAATGAGAACAATATTTCGAAATAATACAGCAATAAAAATGAAAACCGATATTCCAAATCTGGGTTTTCCCCGGCATCGAACACCGATCTTCCGTAAATAGAGGGACAATTTTTCCTCTTTTTTTTTTTCAAACAAGAGGTTGCATCACTGGCATTATTCGGAGTGTTATCCTCATTGTCTTAGTCACATTGTACACTCCGGCCTTCCTCGGGTGATTTGAATTTCGTACCGAACCCTTTATGTCATCCACCGGAGTAGATTGTTCTAGTTCCACGTGACATGCATCTTCCGGATGTCTCAGTTATTTCCCTTTAACTCAACTCTCCAATATTTTGGGTTCGCCTGGTATTGAGCTCACTCTTTTAGTTCTAGTCACTGGATCGAACTAACGTCTTTATCCACTCGGCCATGTGTCCTTGAGGATATCTGTATGAATTTTTGGAACTTATGAAGCCAATGTCTCAGCAACCTCTTTTACGAGGGTTCATAGTGCATTTTTTTCACTTATTATTATTTCATTATTTACCAGAGTTTATATTGCAATTTTTGTTGTTATTCATTGTTTTTCTCTAGCACTCCTTATTACTGGTTCCAATACTGTACTCATTTCTTTTCTTGGTCAGTTCAGGGTACTTTTGTAGCCTAGCGTATATGCTGATTCCTTAAGTTTTAGTATTTTCCTGTGATGTCTCTCAGTTGCATATATATCCAAACATGACCGTTTTGTTGTTTGTTTTTTGTTTGTTTGTTGAATCGTAACCAATAAAAGTGTTCCTTATTTCAGTGCATTAGTCGTGTTTCGTAAACCAATTCGCCAGTTTAGTGAGTTTGATTCTCACTGAGTAATCTCCTGCTCTAGCGTTGTGTTAGAATAAGCTTAGAAATAATTGAGTATCGTCTTAGAGCAGCGGTTCACAAACATGTCTGACAGATCAATTCGCTACTCAAACTAATTTTATTCTCACTGGGAATTACAATTTTGCGCTACATTAAACATTCCAAAAGCTAAGTAGAGTATTAAGAGACAGAAACATTTCGTTAGAAACAAAGAAAACAATACTGAACTGTTACGTGATATCTGCCCTCATGTATAGCAGGTCCTGCTGGACAATCGCCTCAAAGACAGAGAAGAGACTTGAAGCTACAGAAATGTGGTTATACAGAAGGATGCTGAGGATGGATCGAACATTTGAGCAAAGGCGAAACTTTAGAGAAAATGGAAACAAAAAGAAACTTAACATCAGGAAGAGACTGTTGCAATATCTAGGGCAGATAATGAAGAATGAGGGCTGGGAAAATCTGACACACATAAGGACAGATTGAAGGCAAGAGAGGCAGAGGAAAACATTGCATAACTTAGTGAGCTTGAGTAAATGGATGGCGGAACAGGGTCCAAGAGAAATAGCAAAACGACAATTTATTAAGAGCTACAAAGGACTGGAATTTGTGGAGAGCCATAATAGCCGACGTCGTGAGGGAACACGGCACATAAGTATGATGATGATGATGATGATGATGAACTACGTCCGGTAGCAAAACCTCTGATCGAGAAATTGGAAGTTATGGGGAGCGTGGAACCGCCCCTTGACTGTTATTTTCCCCCGGACCACACTGACCCGGGGTGATAGTTCCTGTTAGGACCCCAGCTACGGGCAAATAGTGAACCTACTAACAAAAATCAAAACACTAGGAAAGAATAAAAATACATTTTTTATAGTAAAAATACCAACAATACATTTTTATAAACAAAATTAAAGGAAATATATACTTAACATCAGGAAGAGGCAATTGAGATTTTTGGGACAAACCATGATGAAGGAGGTCATCAAAAATCTGATACTGACAGAATAAATTGAGGGGAAGAGGTCCATAGGAAAGCAGCGAATAGCATACATGATAAACCTGAGTAAATTAATGTTAGAACAGGGTCTTGGAAGAAGAAAGGAAATAACAATAATAAAAAAAAATGATTTTATGAGCCTTAATGAACTGTGTTCCTTATCAAACCGAATTCATAAGAAATTACATCGGTCACACTACTATATGTTTATCTAGACGCCTCACGTTGCACCTATCCGACCACGGCTCCATTAGAACCCATTTAAGCACACACACAAGCTTTACCGGACTCCATCTGAAGCATACTAGTAGAAAATACAAACATAATAACCTCATCCACTAGTAAAAAAAAAACAAAATAAGATTAAAAATAATGGAAGCGTTAATAATAAAACAAGAAAAGGCCAACGCTCAATTATATTAACTACGAAAATGACCACAGTGAGCTACTTCTGTTCGTAAATTAAAACATCTCTATAACTCTAAAAACATTCATACAACCCATACACCCAATTAAAAAACCAAAATGAAATCATCGTTGATAATGGCTGAAAGTATATCCGAAGGCGGTCGGAAATATAGAACATTTGGACAGTTTCTACAAACTCTGTGTCCCAAAAAAGAAAACACTTTTTGGAACACAAGAAAAATTAAAGAAAAAGCTTAATCCCAGTACCTTTTCTCTTGTCTTTAATGAAAAAAAAACAGACACACACACACACATATATATATATATATTTAAATTTTTTGTTATTTATGAATAAAGTTTTATAATAAATTGTCATAAGTAAATATATAAACTTCTATATTAATTTTGAATGCTTTTATTTGTATCCTCCTACGACTTTGAGTAATGACCTACGTTAATGATTATAATTATTATATTTGCACTATTTTTAATATTGTTGAGCTCAAATATTAACAATATGACAGTGGAATTTTCCCGTGTATTTTATTTAGTGGAAATCATAACCAGCTTACTCAATCATTAAATTAAGAATTGTGGTTTTCTCAAAATTCAATTATTATGAAAACCAGGAAATTTTAACGACTACTGCCAGTTATTACTATTTGAGTTATTATTATTAGTTACGAGCAATTATTATTTGAGTTATTATTACGAGTTATTATTACCTACGAGTAAGTATTATTTGTGTTATTATTAGTTTCAAGCAATTATTATTTGAGTTATTATTAATACTTTTTGTGTCCTACTTATTTTATTCATAAACTTATATTTGTTAGACTACTGCTACGTCCTTCGTTGCCCCGATGATAAGTGCAAATCGCATCTTTAACAAGACTTCTTTTTGAGGAAGTGTTTTGTAAGTTCGGTCTGACTTGGAAATTTTCTTTTATTACCGTCGTTTCGTACGGCTTGATCGCAGCCATAGATCAACGGCCCTGAAATATAAAATTAAAAAAAAACAAAAAACAAACCAAACAAAAAAAATAAAAAAAAAACTATACATTAGTTGATATAATAACATTTTTCACTTTTCTTCTGTTTCAATAAAATTTGAGAGTTCATTTTTTTTTTCCAGCAAATAAGCAACTGGTCTCCAGAGTTGGACTTTGTAATCATTTTTTTTTTTATTGTTTTCCATCTTCTTTCATAATATCTTCATTTAAAGAAGAATATACTTATTATATTTTCCTGGGTATGACGATAAACAATATCCGGTAGCAAGGTCGCTGATCACTAGGTTTTGAGGAGCGTAGAACCACCTCTTAATTTCTGTTGTTCCCAAGTCCACCCTGACTCAGAGCACCTGTTAGGGTCCCAGCTATGGGCAAACAGTTAACACCAAAACTGGGGTCAAAATGAGAATATAAAATATGGTAAAAATACCAGCAATATTTTTCTTAGTAAAAAAAATAATACAGTGTAACCCGGATATAAGAGACCCGGATATAAGAGAAACCCGGATATAAGAGACTTCTTCTCCGGTCCCGACAACTCTCTTATATCCGGGTTACACTGTACAAGCAATACATTCTGGTAAAATAAATTACTAATGTTTGCAAGATAATTAAATCTCTGATTTAAATGACCCATGAAGTGTTGATATGCCGTTAAACAAAAAAACAAAAAACAAAAAAACACTCAAACGAAATATATAAAAAAAAACTTATTATAAATCGAGAAAAGCTGGTAGAAAAACGTTCCTTATAAACAGTAAAAGCATTTGGGACAAAGAAAACAACAGAGAAAATAAAAAAAACAAAGATGTAGAAAGAAGTAGAAATAACAACGTAAGAGAAAGAAAGAAAATAATAGCAAAGACTTAATTTCAAAAACGATTAGTTGCTACAACGCGTCCAAATTTAAGTGTTCGTGAAAATTCAAATTTCTTTCTGCAGATTAAAATTGTAACAAACCGCGGAAAAAAAGCATTACCCAACCCACTAAAGAAAGAAAGAAAATCCGAACGAAATGAACCAGTGGCTCCCGTGTTGCCGACCTGCCGATCTTGAAAATGTTTTCCCAGTAACTGATACCAGTGGCTTATTTACTTTAAACTCTATTTAAGGTTGAAACATCACAGAAATTTTTTAAATTCTGTAAATGAATATCTAAAATAAATAAATGCTCGTCCAATCAGAGTTACTTCTTTGGTCAACTCGTTCCGGTCGGTGTGCAAAAATAATTTGGGGCCCAAAAGAAATGAAAAAAAGAAAATGAAATGAAATAAGGCATCTAATCCCACGAATCTAAAATCACGAATATAGATTTCAGGAAGTTCGAAACAGTACATATTAAATACATTTTTACCCCAAATAATGTTTATTTAAGAATAAAAAGAAGAAAAAAGAGACTTTCATCATGTGTACTCCCTTGGTTATAACAACCGTTTGGTGTTGAGATTCAATATGTTTAAGATGAACGTAAAATTTGCCTCTTCAAAATGATAGTAGATTTGATTAATAACTGAATAAAAAAGTACAAATAAATAGATGAAGACGGTTCAAAACGAAATAGGTATGCTTTTGCAATTTTATTTCTTCGAATGATACTTAGCTTCATGAAACTATTTAAGAGAAAGAAAATAACAAAAGTAACTCCGACAATCATGCTTTTGTTGGAAATCAATAAGTAATTAAAAAAGTGTGGTTTTATTTTTTGTGCTAATTTTTTTCATAACGTAAACAATCATGACTCTCCACAACTTACTCGCTTGTTGCTCGATTTAATTTTTGATGCTCTGTTATCCATTTTTATTCCTGTCTTGTTGTCTATTCCTGAAAAGCGTTCTGGGTATAACGATAAACTACATCGGATTCCTTGGTAAGACGATAAACTACATCCATCAGCAAGACCTCTAATCAGTAGGTTTTGAGGAGCGTGGAACCACCTCTTAATTGCTGATGTTCCCAGGTCCACCTTTACTCGGAGTAGCAGTATATGTCAGGGTCCTAGCTATGGGCAAATAGTTACCCGCCAAACTGCGGTCAAAACACTATGAAAGTGTAAAAAATAGGTTTTAATATAAGAAATACTTTGTAAATATTATAACCAACAATAAATTTTTGAAGGAAAAATTATTACCAGCAATACTTCTAAAAAATATACAATATTACCAGCAATACATTTTTTGAAAACACTATTACTAGAAATAGATTTTTGAAGGAAAAATTATTACAAGCAATACTTCTAAAAAATATACAATATTACCAGCAATACATTTTTTGAAAACACTATTACTAGAAATAGATTTTTGAAGGAAAAAATATTACCAGCAATACATTTTTGGGTAAAAAGTTATTACCAGCAATAAAAAATTATTTACATTATTCGGACAATTGTCCTCATCTTTGTCGCCATATTTATTACAACGTTTCAGCCGTTGTACGTTCCGGACTTCTTCAGGCGGTTAGAATGTCGAATTGAACCCTTTATTTCGCTCACTGGGGTAGACTGTTCTAGTTCCACGTGCCATGTTTAATGGATGTCAGTTATCAGTTATCTCCTGTTAATTTTCCCTCTGAAAGCTCGCCACTACCTTAACTGGGTATTGAACTCACACTCTTTGGGTCCTGTCACTGGATCCACTGTGCCATGTGTCATTGGGGACGTCTGTGTATGACTTTCTGGGTATTATAAACCTAATGTCTCCAGCAACTATTTATACCTGTGCTCATATTGCAATTTTGCTGTTATCATTGCATGAAGATGGGGACAATAGTCCGAATAATGTAAATAATATACATAATACTTCATCTCAGAAATGTAGACAGATAATAAAAATTTTGTCGGCATGAAATAACTCATTGGGATTGATATGTCGTAAACCAAACCAAACCAAAGCAAACCAAACCAATTCCCCAAAATACGCTAAAGATGTTATTCGACGTGTCATTCAGCAGACCATTTGAGTATTACATTCTTTTCTCCTTGACTATCCAAAAAATTACAACTATCTTTTTCTGATTGTGAGTAGAAGTTTCTTTGTTGTCCGTATATTATTTAAGAATTCCTCTTTTCTCACATGTTCTGTCTATGGTATTCTTACCATTCGTCGGTAAAATCATCTCTTCGTCCTTGCCTGTCTCGTCTTCATATGTGAGCTAATTATTGTCTATCATTCAATAGGAGGTCTGATATTACATAAGAGTTCACTACTTTATTTTTTTGTTGTTTCTAACGAAATTTATCTCTTTCTTAATATTTTGCTTAGCTTTTGGAAGGCACCTTTCGCTATCTCAATGCACCCTCTGATTACAGTGTCGTGTTTCCTTACCTCTTTTAAAACACTTCCCAGATAAATTATTTCACTTTTTTATGGTAAGGTTCACACTGTACAAGGCCGTAGGAGTCACTTGTTTTAGAGGTTTACGGTAAGAGGCAGTTTATACGAATAGAAGGAGGCGATAACGGTTAACCCTAGACTTGACCAGGTTAAGACTGTAGGGATCAGGAAAGCATCCTCTTGCGAATCGATTCCACAACTGTTTGATTTCGTCATTTCCAATCTGTAATTTCCATGGTGGGCTCTTCTTTTTTCTGATAACAACCATGCATTCTGACTTGCAGTTGATGTTCAATCTTTAACTCTTGCCTTTTCTTCGCTAATTTCTGTAGTAGTTATTGTATCTTCATTTCTGTGTCTGCTATTAACATTGTGTCATCCGCGTATCTTATCTTGTTATGACAGTGGCTACCAATAATGAATCATCGTAGATGTTCTACATTTCTCAAAATCGCCTCACTCTATAGGTTGAATAAACTAAGACTATAAAATATATGACGTCACACATTATGAAATGGAAAAAAGTCCGACAATTATTTTAAGACATTTTTATGTTTAACATTCTTTTTATAGATACAAATATTTAGGTAAATGCTGTTTATAATAAACAGTATTAAACAGCATTTACTGGCCTGAATGTCCAAGAAATTTTCACAGAGAATATTCGTCCTCCGACATTCAGGCTGGTAAATGTTGTTTAATACTGTAAACAGTATTAAACATTAAACAGTATTATAAACAGAGTATTTACTTAAATATTTGTATTTATAAAAAAGAATGTTAAACATAAAAATGTTTAAAATAATTGTCGGCTTTGTCCATTTCATAATGTGTGACATTATTTGTTTACATTTGATACGCCATGAGCAGACATGAATATATGTGAGAGATTGATAGAAGATTGGAGTTTAAATACAGTAAATTCGACCTTGCTAACCGAACGCTCCTTCGTGGCCAAATCGGTAAAGACACGTCAAGCTAAATGACAGTTCCGTATAGGATACAGGTTCGAATACTGTCGAAGGAAGAATATTTTCTGTGAAAATTTCTCGGACATTCAGGCCGGTATATGTTGTTTAATACTGATTATTATAAACAGAGCATTTACTTAAATATTTGTATCTATAAAAAGAATGTATAAACATAAAATGTCTTAAAACATAAAATATATATTGAAATTCGAAAGGATAGTGAAGGTGTTGAAGCTTAAATAAGCATGGAATAATACAACACAAAATGTACGTTAACAAAATGTATTGAAACAAAGAATAGGTACACAATATTTACAGTTAGTTTGGTATATTCTTGGGAAGACTGTTCCTGCATAATGGGTTGACTAAATCGCAGTCGGGCAGAGTCTCTGGATTCAATTTCTTAATCTCTACTATCTTCCCCGTCTTCCGGTACCAACCCATATTTATATGGTCGGTAGTCCGCTTATGTAAATTAGGTGTATCATACACAACAGAAGGGAACGTAAATAAAGTTTAATTTAAAATCATGGTCGCATTTTCGTCCGTTTCTAGTTGTACCGTACGTTTCAATTTCGTTGGAATTCTCCAGATCTGTCCCAGTTTGGCTGGAATTCTCCAGATCTGTCCCAGTTTGGCTGGAATTCTCCAGATCTGTCCCAGACTAAAATGAAGTCAATGAGATCAGCGCTGTCGTTCCTCAAGTCTCCCTCATCGCTCCTATCATCTTTCTGCTTCATATTAATGATCTACCCATGGTCATTCTCAAATACTTCGTAAATATATATACAGATGATGATACTTCGGTGAAGGGTGGACCTGCAAATATCTGGATGACAAGAGCCTTACAGCTGATCTCTCTTTTGACCGAGATCTCACAGCTCAGTAGGGTATAGAGTGGTTTGTCCCATTCAATACATCCAAAACAAACCTTGCATAACTCTTTTATCTTAACTTCTTGTTTTCTAGTCAACTTTGATCTTCAAAGATTTAAATGCAATATTGTTATAGTGGAACACACCTATTCTATAGTTAATAGATTCTCCCACCTATAATAAGTAGGAGCAGTAAGAGTAACGAGTGAGTCGGTGAGTCAGTCGATGTCGGACGACAGTTAGTCGAATACTAAAATATCAGCGACCATAACTAGATTACTCTGCGTTATACCTATTATATCAAGTTCCTAACGTTTTGTACGTCGAACCTATTTTAGGACCGACTTAGTACAAATACAAACCTCCACTGTGAAATCACTCCACAACAAATATAAGTCGTTATCTTTTGTCTTCTTGATTCCTGTTATTTTATTGTTCTTTCTTGTCATAATTTTTCTTTTTTATCACATTCTTTCACACACAGCATCCCCTTGCGTCTTTGTGGCTTTATTGCCTTCCTTGTAGTGAAATGATTTTAAAAAAAGTGTAATTTAAAAGTATTGATGACTCAACCTATTTAGTTGATTTATAACGCATGGTTTTCCATGTAGAGATACAAAATATGTGAGAGAGCGACTGCAGACGAGATGCCAGATCAGAGTCAATTTGTTTCTAACGCAAGTTTCTTGTTTTTTGATATTTTGTTTTGCTTTCGAAAGGCATCTTTCGCTATTCCAATTTGCCTTAACCCTATTGAGCCATTGCGTTCCTGAACAATTTTAAACCTTCTGCCTGAGCTCCTGTGTCAAAATTCCAAAATAATTGGTATGTAATGTTTCACGATATATATAGATGTAGTTACAAGTGTTTACACACCGTTTAATTCCACTCGAATATATTACATTCACTTACGTGCTAATACCCTTGAGAAAGGTATTAACCTTCTTCTTCTCCCTCCAACTATGGGGAAACAGCATCACAAACTGCGTTCTATAGCCTTGGATGGCAATTAGTCTAGGAGAAGGACAGCTCTGAATTCAAAATCTGCGAAGATTCGTTTTGGAACCTTGTGGAACGTATTCGGCCCTTCAAAAAGTGTGGTTAGTTCTTCACAAAGCTTTCATCACTCTAATCAAATCATATGTACTGGTGTCTGTGCAGTCGGTTCCTAAGAACTGAGCTGCTTGACCCTCATACGTCCAATACGACGGGAGAGCCCATTATATATATATATATATATATATATATATATATATATATATATATATATATATATATGTGTGTGTGTGTATATATATATATATATATATATATATATATGTTTCATTAAATAATATAGAGAAGTGTTGTCTATTTATTTTATGTAAATTCTTTTCATAACGTCTTATAATCTTAATAACATCATTAAACGAAGAAAGAAAATCACAATATTGATACATATTTTTTAATCCAATCTAAGTTTTCGGCTTACATAAGCCATTATCAAAGATGACAATTACAGTACAATATATTATACAATACACGGACAAGATAAGCTTAGATTTGATTAAAAAATTCTGGTTGATCACCCTCCCTATTCTCCTGATTTGAGCCCCATATGACTATCATCTGTTCCCCAACATAAAAATAACACTTGACTGGGAACAAGTATCGCAGTGATGATGGCGTCGTAGCTGCTGTAGATGACTTTTTGACCGAGAGGTTGAAAGGTTCTTTACCAACGGTATCCAAACAATGCAACACCGATGGGAGAAGTGTGTAGATCGCAAAGCGGGGACTATATTTCAATATAAAACTCATTTGGTTACATTCTATAAGAGTATCTTGGTCAGCCTATGAACCTTTCAGCCAAACCTTGTAATTACTATGAAAAGTGAAGTGCCACATGGGATAAACGCTTGGGCGATCATGTCTTTTTCAATTCATGCTTTACTAGGTAGACGATCTACCCGTATTAGGATGCCGTTTCACTCTGCGGTACACTGGATACAAATCAAAGTTTTAGTCTGTCATACTATTTAAGCCATAGCTTGTGGGAAAAGCGATGGATTTATACCTTGTTCCAGTGTTTTTGTGCGTAAGTAAATATAACAACCCCGACTGGAATTCGAGATCGGCACCCCAAGTTCTCATTCGAACACATTATCGATTACTAAGAATCAAACCCTTAACCAATAGATTCGGAAACTAGAACGCTAACCACTGCACCACTAAGCACTCTCATTCGTTAATTATTATATATTCAATCTGCAGTTCTGTATTTTGTCGTCCCTTTTGCTGAAGATATCTGCGAATTGATCCATCTACACCGAGATGTCTGCCCAGGCAGCCGGTTCTATCCCAGTGGAAATATATTTACAAAGGAATTTTCAAAAGACCGAAATGCACTACTAAAAAAAAATAAATAAAATAAAAACGAGAAAGCAAACAAATGGAAATTGCTATGTATATTCGAGAAAAATTGCGAAAATGCGAAAAAGTAAGTAAATATTTTTACGATCGATCGATTCTGAAAGCCAAAATGGGATTCCAAATAAAACTGAAATGTATTATTATTAAAAAATATGGCAGCCAGACGCTAAATGTAAATGCACTCTCTTTCTCATATATATATATATATATATATATATATATATATATATATATATATATATATATATATATATATATATATATATATATATATATATATATATATATATATATATATATATATATATGTATATATATGTATATATATGTATATATATGTATATATATATATATATATGTATATATATATATATATATATGTATGTATGTATGTGTGTGTGTGCATTAGGCATTCTATATTTAAGCAGCAATATGACGTTTAACCATATTCTATTAAATATTAAAACAAAAAAACAACGAAAAAAAAAAACTGAAAGTAAGATGTACGTAATACTTTGTGAAACATTCAGTATAACTGACATCACATTATCAATGAGAAATGAATTTCAAGACAATAATGCTTCTAGCGTATGCAAATTTAAATGCCATGTATGTTTATCAATTTATATATTTTTCTGGATATTTCAAGGGAAATAATGCAGAAGTGTAGATGGTTGTCTGGATAGTTCGGGGAAAATAATTACGAAATTTATACGGTTGTCCCAACAGTTCGATAAAAATGATTAATAAATTTATATGGTTGTCATGATAGTTCCGGGGAAATAGTTAAGAAATTTATATGGCTGTCCCAGTAGTTCAGAAAAAAAAAAAAAAAAGCAGAAAAAAAACAAAAAACAAAAAAAAAACAAGGAAGAAATCAGAATGATAAGATGGGATCTTCCTGATCTTTGGCTCCCGTAGATCAATGGTTTTGAGAAAATAACGCGGGAAGATAAAGGTTTATGATTGATTAATTTGATTTTTTACGGTTTATCAACCATTTGTAGGTTATTTAAAGCCGGAAAGAATTTTAAATTGTAAGAATGTATTGGCGGAAAATAATGATTTACTGATATACGTCATACTAATTAACCCATAGGTAGGGAGAGAAAAGTTGGATTTATACCTTTCCCAGAGATATTTGCGCGTAAGTAAATATAACGAATCCGATAGGAACTGGAATGGGTCACTGCGATTTTCAATTCCGAGCCCTTATCAATTAAACTACCCATACATTCAAACATAGAACACCTGGTATTCTCAAGTGGTCACTCATCTAGATACTGACCAGGCTCGACGTTGCTTAACTTCGATGATCGTACGAGAATCGGTGTTTTAATAATGTTTTGGCCGAAAACCAACGCTTCATGAATAGTGATGTTCTAAGCGCTGCTGAGATGTGGTACAAGGCCTAAAGTATGGGGCACCCAGTGAGGATCGAACTCACTACTCAGTCGTAATTGATTTAGCAAGACAAGCTTTCTAAAGATTCCACCACGCCTCAACGCTTCATGAATAGAGTTACTATGAGAAATAATGCTATTTTAGAATAGCCGGCTGGTCGTTTTCAAGTATAGGCCTCCGGTTTGATAATCCCTTCTGCAGACGTCTGCTCAGTCATATTGCCTTTCTTGAACAACCAGAGTGCCAAATAAGCAACAACAAAAAAAAAAAAAACAAACAAAAAAACAAACAAAACAAACAAAAACAAACAAAAAAAACAAAAAAGAAAACAAAGGTGATTGCATATTTGTTTTATTCGGAAACCTCATTCTATTAAATATTAGAGGAAGACTACCCTATGAAGTTCCGATCAAAGTACTCCTCTTGTGACCTCATAACCTTATTTTGGCATCTTTTCAACTTTTCAAAACATATCGCCGCTGACCTAGTAACCCTACGGAAGAGTCTCAGTTCATTCATGTTCTGTAAAGTTTCTTCTGAATAGTACCAAATGAATTTAAATCAACGCAACCGGTTCGCAAGATGTTCAAAACGGCTGAGTACTTTCTGGTCAGATCATATATCACGTGGCATTCTTAAAGATATCCATATGTATGAGGTTAACTATAAGTAACAATAAGACTCGTCGCGTCGTACACACAACCATACGATTACGCATGGGACAATTTATCTTTGAGATCTGTAACTACTGAAAACGTGTTTCACAATCTGTGCGAAAAGAGAGAGAATAAAAAGGTTCAGACGAGATTGTGATGTAAGTAGAGTTTCATAATGTTTGCCCGAAACATGACTTGCGTCTGTGGACAAGAATGCAAATAATATGTAAATTTTAGCGATGCCCTAACTATCCATATGTGTCGTCACCGCATCCCCACGAGCGAAGTAAGGTCTCCTGAGTTTGGAAGTTTTGGCAAACTGTATAAGAAAGTTGGGGAATGAGCGAGAAAATGACAAATGTCTGCAGAATACGAAATATTTGCACAGTTTAGGACCCTCTTTGCTGATATAAAATCACGTGTATGCACATATGTGTACAGTAATATATATATATATATATATATATATAATTAGATGCAGATAGACATATGCGGCTATATATTCATGAATATGCATACTTGTTCGAGATTTTTACACAGTTTACATGTATATAGGTTTGTTTATCTATCTATGTATATATTAGCTCTAATTGAGAAGGTGTAAGTTTGGATACACACATACGTATACTTTTTTGTACGCCATTACCCCTCAGGATTTTAACGTGGATGTGCAATAGAAGGCATCACGGAATGAGAAATAGCAGAGACGAGTTCGAATCCCAGTCAGGTTCGTTACTTTAACTTATGTGAAAATACACATAGGCAAGGTAAGAATCAATCTCCTCCCCCAAACTATTGGTTAAATAGTAGAACTTATATCTAAAAAAAAATGTTATTGTCAATACAAAAATATATTCAATATTCACTTGTAAAAAAAAAGATTATTCTTAAAATCAAAAATATATTTCAGCTTTAAATAAAAAAAAACAAAGGGTTGGTAATCCGTAAAAAAGCAAATCAGTGAATCATTTCATGATACTGACGATCAATACTCTGTAGAAGCTAGAATCAATATGCTCTAAATATCTTGTGACCCAATGCGATTTCTGTTTGTCTATTTTCTGCCATTCATTTATGCTAATAAGTAAATCAGCTTACCCACTGATTTCGTTGATTCTTTTGCATCCAACATGTCCTGCGAATGTCAAATTCTCCGGTACATCTTTCCTCATTATGCTTCCCTGAAATATAAGATGGCGCTTTCTGATTGTAAATATAAGTTTCTTGTTCTTATTTTCTTTGAGACTGCCTCGTTGCTCACATGTTCTGTATTAGCTAATAGTATTCAACGCTTTCGTAGGTAGAACGGTATCTCTGTCGTTTCAAGTCTTTTCGTCTTCTGTGAGCAAAGTGTCCAAATTTTCATTAATCTTAGACTGGAATGAGACTAAAAAAGAATCCATTACAGTGATAGGCATCGCCGTGGAGCAGGCGATCTAGTTATCTTTTTAATGAGTTCTGTCTAGTGACTTGCAGCTTAGATATAAAGAGTGCCTAGTAGAAATCGAATTCGCCAGTTCATGAGATTAGGTTAAGACTTATTTTTCGATCACAAATGTCAAACAAAAAACAGGCACATGCTCAAGGATGAACATTTTACTTGAGGACTAATATAATTGTATTGGGTTTCCCATCGAGTCAGTTTTCGAAGATTAGATAAATATTCGTAATCCAAATATTTATTTTCAAGTTGGTTAAGTTGTCCCTTCCTACAAAGGCAGTCTCCTTACCATTTACCGTAATTCTGGGATAACTTATAATTAGTAAATATCTGAACGTGTATATATATATATATATATATATATATATATATATATATATATATATATTAACACATCGTTGAGTAGACGCCTCACATATCACTTAAAAAAAATTAAAAAAGATATATCTACCCACGATATACAATAAACTTTTAAGGAAAATCCTGGTCGAAAACGCAGACATTCTACATAAATCAAAATACCGGTGACATCTCTGTGGGAGAGGCCTTATGTATAAAATATCTCGTTCCCATTATAAACCTCACCTTATTCAGCAGTGTTAATGGGATATTGAAAGTTTTTTAAAAGTAAGAGAAAGACGCTCACTTGATTTCCTGTCGTGCACGTAAAACTCGGAACAAACGCTCCTATTTGTATTCGAAGCAACACAAAAGAAGTTCTGATACAGTCAAACATGAAAAGAAATTAACAACACCTCAAAATAACCCCACCAAGGAGTGGGGTTGAAGGAGTGGCCGAAAGAGCTTGGGACAATGGACAAAACTGTCATTTTTCTTCACTCCCTAACTCCATTCCATATTCATTTATTCCGAGTACTTTCGACATTAGCACACTGTCATCATCAGATAATTAAGTAAAGCGGAGAAAAACTAAATTCTATAGCTTTGGATGGCAACTGGTCTTCCGCAGTAAGAAATGGCAACCTATTGCGGGAAAAAAATCTGCTTCCTCAGTCATGTATAGTAAGCGTCTATCACGCCTGGCATATAACTGACTGAAAGAGACATGGAACATAGAAGAAAAAAAACTTGGTATAGTGTCTTGCGATAGAAAATTTAGATTGAATAAAACTAATAAAATATAGTGATAGTTAAAGACTATTCATCCAGTGCTGTGATTCTATGCTGCCCTTATAAACTGGAGTAATGTAAGAACAATATTCATGAAGAATCGATCAAACCAGTGTGTTATAAAATACAAAAAGACAATCATAATAAAATGGAGTGAAATTTATAATATTAATAGCAGAATAGCGAACTCAGAGTTATATCACCTCCGGGTGTTGTAATATAGAAATAATAGTAAGTTAATCTCTTAGCATAAGTTAATATGAAACATCAGAATTTTTCTCAATGTTCCAGTTAATCACACAGACATTTTTCAGTATATTACAATTTTTCTTTGAAGTGACAGGGTATTAACATCTGTGATTATTTATAAAAATATCTGCCATTTATGTAAACGTTGGAATGAAATCCTGTGATAGTCTAATTGAAACTTAATTTTGCCTAAAATCTAATTATAATAAAAATGGCGCAAGTATTAATTTCACAAAATGCTTTGCTCAAACTGCCGATGGACAAGGACACACTAATATACTAATAATGATGATTTTACGAGGGTTTGCTGAAAAGTTCTCGGTTTTTTTCACTTCAAACAAATGAACCGTTATCAGTTTAGTTATGGAAAGACTTCTTAGTTGGGTTGTGAAATTCCCAGCACCATTTCGTAAACAGGATATTTAATAGTGGGATAATAAATATTTTCGCCAAATCAAATATGCTTTGGGTAGAGATGATTGATTGTTTTTCTTTTTTTCGTTTTTTTACGGCTTTTTTTTTTTTTTTAATTACTTTTCTGGATATTTAAAGCCGAAACATTGTTTGGATTATATGAAAACTTCTTTTTTGCGAGTGTATATTACATAAGGTTTTTAAAATTTTGAGATTTTTTCCAGATATAAATCCAACTATTTAACCCATAGTTGGGAGAGGAGATGACTTAATGACTTTTCTAAGCATATGTGTATAAGTTAATGCAACGGGCATTTGGATTCAGATGGGTAATATTATATAAAGTTTTAAAATGTTGAGTATAACAATGTTTTTCAGGATATAAATCTTACTCTTATATTTTATAGGAAATGGGAAAATAATTATCAGGATTCCTTCGAAGTATTTTCTACGTAATATTACGTAGAAATACTTAGAAGTAATCCGGACTAATATTTTCCCACCTATAAACACATGCCAAATACATTTTAGTATATCTCCATCTTAAAAAAAATCCATACTTAAAGAATCTAAGATCAGACTACTAACAACTACAACAGGTTTAACCTAAGTTCTTGCACTCTCACATCAAACATTTTCCAGTCAATATACAGACACTACCATACAGAAACAAAATGTACACTAGATTCACAGACGCACGCGCGCACACATGAACAAAATATTAAGCAAGTCCCACATAGACCAACTAGAATTATGATACACAAACGCACAAGAATTATACACAAACGCTACCAGACAAAATTAAATACACGAGAGATCGACTTAACCAATGAAAAACAAACTTTTTAAAATTATTTTACTCCAAGGAAGGCGGACATGCCACTAGTACACAGGAGGTTACAGAGAGTGAAAGTGAATGAAAAGACTGAATATAGGGAGGGTTGAGGAAAAGACAAAAGATGAACGGCTTTCAAGAAGATAGAAGATAGCGATTGACGTTGCATTTATTTTTTTTAAACTGTACTTATCAAGGAAGTAAGAAATCGGAAGGGAGTTCCACATGTGGGAAGTGCGAGAAAAGAAAATGTTGTAGTAGGAGTGGTGGTTACATTTAGCTATTACAACAGTAAACGAATGATCTAGTAGCACGATTAAATTGATGTATTCGGTGTATCAGACAAAAAAAGCTCATCACAGTCGTTGCCATGTAAATATTTGTAGAAAAAAAACAAAAAAAAACAGAGGGAAATTACGTCACGACGGTGAGAAAGTGACTGAAGTCGAGACGCCAAGTCAGGATCGACTACATTACAGATTCTTCTTTGGATATTGTCAAGAACCTCAAGATTAATAGCAGGAGCAAGATTGATTCTGACAAGACAAAAATTTTCATGCCACGGCACAGTGACCCAAGATTCCTTGCAAGAGACAATACAAAAATATAATATACATTATTTACATTATTCGGACTATTGTCCTCATCTTTGTCACCATATTTATTACAACGTTTCGGCCCTTGTACGCTCCGCCCTTCTTCAGGTGGTTGGAATGTCGAACTGAGCCCTTTAGACTGTTCTAGTTCCACGTGCCATGTTTTTTTGTTTTTTTTTTAATGGGTGTCACTTATCAGTTATCTCCTGTTAATTTCCCTCTGAAAGTTCACTGCCTTAACCGGGTATTGAACTCACACTCTTAGGGTCCTGTCAATGGATCTAGCTAACGCTTTTATCCACTGTGCCTTGAGGACATTTGTGCATGAATTTCTGGGTATTATAAAACTAATGTCTTCAGCAACCGTTTTTTACCAGTGCTCATATTGCAATTCTTGCTGTTATCATTTTATGTTTTTACCAGAGCTCATATTGCAATTTTTGTTGTTGTTATCGCTTTTCTTTGGCACTCTGTATTAATGGTTCCCAAATTGCGACAAAGATGAGGACAATAGTCCGAATAATGTAAATAATGTAAATAATACCTCATCTCAGAAATATAAAAACTAAAATATGCTGGAATTTCGGACATACTTTCGGACTTGTGGGAGAACCTAAGCTATGCTTTGCAAATCTCTATGAAAAGCTGATAGTTAATTCTCTGTAAGGTTTGCGGGCTGTTTTATTCTACTGATGTAAGCTGGAGATTTCCCCGTACATGAATTAATAAAAGATTGCGGCTGAGTCTTTATTTTTTAAAATGATGGATCTGCTAAATCTTTCGACTATCAACACGTGTACACTCATAAGTCTTCCGTACTTAGAAAACTTGATATGAATTTTTAGTCTAGTTTTTCTGCTCATTTTATTTCTGTTACTTTTGTCATTTCAAGCTCTGGTAGTTTTACAGTCTACGAGAGTTAACGAAGAGAGAAAGTTTCATTTGAGAATTGCCCTTACATCGCCTATCTTTGGGTAACTGGCTTTGGCTTAGACATATCATTAACTATTAAGCTACGAAAGCTAATCAAGTTACGTCATTCAAATTTAGTCATATAATTATATTATGAGATAGATATACTCCAGTGGAAGAAAAATAAGTTTTTAAACAATCATGTAATATCTGACCTCCTATTTGGCAGTGAATGCTGAACAATCTCTTCAGAGATGAAGAAGCAACATAGATGTGGGTCTACCGAACAATGTGGATATTGCTATGTATATAACGTGTTAGTAACGGGAAATTTTTTAAGATAAATCGAAGCTGCAAAGACTCTGATACATAAAAGTTATATAAGGATAAAGTTTCACTGCCGACACTTATAAGTTTGAATATAGGTCGCCAGTGAGCAAATACAGCCGATCCCACTATTACACCACGTGATCATCAAGGAAAACGCATGTATGGGAAGTCGTGTGACGTCTAGAGGATCGCAATTTCTAGTCTATCATCTATACTATACGGATCGTTATTTCTAGTCTATCCTCTATCACTATACGGATCTCTATTTCTAGTCTATCCTCTATTACTGTACGGACTGCTATTCCCTAATCTATTTGCTATACTATTCCTCTATTGGGATCACTATTGGGGGGTTACTTTTCGAGCGAGTATTATCGAGAAAATACTATTAGTGCGAGTGTTATTCGAAGGCATCTGATACCAGTATTTTTCAACGGCGTTGCTATAGTTGTATCTGCGATTACAAAGTCTCTACTTTTTTTTTAAGCATTTCACCCCTAGCAAAGCGGGAAGCCACCAGCACGCAAGGGGTTATAGAGGATTTGGAGCGAGGGCAGATAGGAATGATAGAGGAGAAGATGAGGAGAAGGATAGTGGATAGATCAAGGCAACTGGAGATGTCGATTGACATTACATTTGAATAGTTGGAGATTATAGCTATCAGGAAAACAGGAATAGGGAAGGGAGTTCCACAGGCGAGAGGTGCGAGATATGAATCTATTGGAGTAGAAGAGACGGCTACATTTAACAGTTTCAACAGTGAAAGGATGAGAGCGGGATGCCAGCCTCGTAGGACGCTTGAATTCGCGAAGCCTGGGAACCAGCGAAAGCAACTCATCGGAGCAATTACCATGAAAGTATTTGTAAAAAAGACAGAGAGAGGCGACGGCGCGTCTGTGAGAGAGTGACTGCAGACGAGATGCCAGATCAGGACCAATTATACTGCATATCCGTCTCTGGATCTTATCAAGAATCCCGAGGCAAACAGACCATATATGGCAGCAATATTCCATGTAGGTGCGAATGGTTGATATGTAGATTTGAAGGATCGATTCCGGGGAAAAAAATTTCCTGGATGCGGCCCAGGGAGCCAAATTTCCTAGCGGTAGACGAAGCAATTGACTCAATGTATTTGTTCCATCTCAGGTCAGCATGAGACCTAGCAGCCGCAGAGAGGTGCTCTCGGGAAGTTGAGCGTCACACATTCTACAACGAGCATTACGAAAGTGACAATGAATTTTCTTTGGCTTTGCAAAAGTAAATTAGAATTGGTCAACTGTAATCCGAATGCACATTTGGAATAGCGAAAGTGGCTCCAGGAAATTTAGTAAAGTGTTAAGAAATGAGAAGATATCGTTAGAAAGAAAGAAAGAAAGAAAGAAAGAAAGAAAATAGTGCTAGGTTTTTCTGTTGCATCTATCATCCTATATGAAACTCAGACGGGTAAATTTCTTCCCAGATGAAAAAAAGACTTGAAGGGACAGAAACATGGTTCTAGCGAGGAATGTGGGGAAAACTATAGACAGTGTATGTTAGCAACGAGGAAGTTTTAAAAGAATAGGAACTGAAAGAATGTTTATACTTACAATCAGAACGAGACGGTTGAGGTGTCTGGGACAGATAATAAAGAAAGAAGACTTAGAGAATTTTAACACTCACATGATTTACAGAAGATAAGTAGAAGCGTTTAGTCTAATTTCTGTGAATGGATGGTAGAAATGGAACTAAAAGAGATAGGGATTGTAAAGCATCAATAGTTTCTTAGTGCAGCAAAAGACAGAAAACTGTGGAGAGCCGTGATCGCCCAAATCTTGAATGAACATAGGATTAAAAAAGAAACATTCTTCATTATCCCAATTTACTTAACATCATTATTCGTCCACCCTTACTAATAATTGACGAAATATGTTACATTTTTGTTAAGCATCTCTCTGGGTTACTTAATGCCGAAATCTAAATATATTGTACCCAGCTTTGTGGCTTCAACTATATATAACTTGAACGGAATTTTATATTTTCAGCTACAGATATTTTATACATAGTTTTAAACTTTAACGTATGTTTTTAGATATATAGTTTGTAGATGATAAAATGTATTCCTGGTAATTAAAAACATAGTTAATTTAAAATCAAAAATGTAATTTTTTTTATGAAAATGTATTGATGATAATTTTATTAAAAATATATATAATTTATACTTTTTATTGTTGTATTTATTGCCATTTGAATATAAAATGTATTGTTGGCCATTTTACTATGAAAATGTATTGTTGGCCATTTTTTTTATAAAATGCATTGTTAGTAATTCTATTATAAATATATTTTTTATTCCTTTTACTATATAATTTATTGTTGGTCATTTGTGATTTTTGTATTTTTGATCCTTTTACTATAAAAATGTATTGTTGGTAATTTCACTATAAAATATATTGTTGGTAATTTTTTATTAAAATGATTTACTGGTATTTTTACTAAAAAAAAAATGAATATTTATTCTTTCCTAGTGTTTTGAATTTTGTTTGGGGTTTCACTATTTACCCATAGCTGGGGCCCTAACCTGTACTACCACTACGGGTTTGGGTGGGTCTTGGAACAACAACAATTAAGTGGTGGTTCCACGCTCCTCATAACTTCCAATCCATCGATCAGAGGCCTTGCGACCGGATGTAGATCATCATCATCATCATCATCATCATCATCCTTATGTGCCGTGTCCCCTCAAGACGTAGGCGATTATGGCTCTCCACAAATTCCAGTCCTGTGTAGCTCTTAATAAATTGTTTCGCTATTTCTCCTAAATCCTGTTCCGCCATCAATTTACTCGTTCACTAAGTTATGGGTTTTTCCCTCTGCCCCTCTTGCCTCCACTCAGTCTCGTGAGTATCAGATTTTCCAAGCTCTCCTTCCTCATTATTTCCGCTAGAAATTTCAACTATCTCTCCCTGATGTTAATTATAAGTTTCTTTTTGTTTGCATTTTCTTTAAAAGTTCGTTGTTGTTCAAATGTTCAATCCATGTTATCCTCAGCATGCTTCTGTAGAACCGTATTTCTCTTCTTCATCTTTGAAGAGATTGTCCAGGATCTACTCCTATAAAAGAGGACAGATATCACGAAAGAGTTCAGAACTCTTTGTTTTTAACGATTTTTTTTCTTCTGTTTCTTATTACTCTGCTTAGCTTTTGGAAGGCATCTTTCGCTATCCCAATGCGTCTTCGGATTTCAGTGTGGCACTTCCCGTCCTCTGTTAAAACATTTCCCAGATATTTAATTTTTTTTTTTTTTTTTACTTGTTTGCTTTTGGAATCTCCGTTTTTTAATCTGCCCTTTGGATTCGTCCTTTTGCTAACAACCAGGGATTCACTCTTCTTGTAGTTCATGTTTAATCCTTTCTTCTCAATTTCTTTCGCGACCTTTTTTAGGAGATTTTCTAGTTTGCTTTCCGTGTCCGCTATCAACACTGTGTCGTTCGTATATCTTATGCTGTTAAAATTATGGTTGCTAATAATGAATCCTAGTATGACATGTAATTCTCTCAGAATCGCCTCGCTGTATATGTTGAATAAGTCCGGTGAGAAGATATCTCCTTGTCTTACACCCCTTTCTATTTGTGTATATATGCAGAGCTCATTTTTTATTCGTATATAGACGGTTTGCTGCCAGTATTCTAATCAGTATAAAATATTGTTAAGATTGCTGAGTAGATCTTTTTGGCGTTTTATCAAATGCCTTTGCGTAATCCATACAACACAGACACACGTCCTTCTGCTTATATATTGGCCTTTCTGATGAAATTCCGAGACGAAAGAGTTTTAGGTTGTGTGAATTTCTTACTAGAAATATTTTAATTACTAATTTTTTGATTGGGTTTTATTTTCATTAAATTTTCACCGTTTGTTTTTATGATATTTCTCAGGTCGTTTTATAGTCAACAACCTTTTAGCAAGTATTAAGAATCAGAAAATAGTCCCCAATGAGATTTAAACTTGCTTTTTGTATCCCTGGGAGAGTGACGCGGTCAAATTAATGATGAAAAATCTATTTGAAAATATAAACTCGGCTGGATTTTTTTGACATCAATTATCGGTGTACAACTGGGGAAAAGTCCAGAGACAAATCAACGCAAACTGGAGAAGGGGGTTCGCCAAAGAAAAAGAAATGACGATAACAGTTGGAAATACTTATCTACTCAAAGTTTCTATTTGAAAATGAGGTTCTCTATAAAACGTTTCTTTTTTAATAGATGGGAAACTTGGGCGGGAAATTAGAGTCACTTGCCTGTTAGTGTTTATGAATTCACCATCCATCAGACGTTCAGCTTCCGGGCCAATGAAGGGAAAGCTGGAATGAATAAAATAAAAGAAAAAAAAAACGGTTATAAAAAAGCGTTCTGTTCTGTTTTTCAATTAAGAACTTTATTTTTTCCCTTCTTTATTCGTTTTCAACAGAGCCAATCCCTTATAAAAATGCTTTTAAGGAAGCAGATAATGTCTTCCTGTCAAAATATTGTCTTAATAAATCATCCATATATTCAGAGCAAACACCTTCATCTTAATATAGCCTCGTTTTCGTAATCTTTTTTTTATTTCTAATTTTATTTACGCTTCTCTTTTCTTTCTTATTTTCTTTTTATCTATTTTCGCCCTTTTTCGTCTCTGATATCTTCATAATCTCTCTCTCAAATTTTATTTTGATTTTTCTTTGTTTCTTTGTTTCTTTGTTTCTTTTCCTTCTTTTACATATTTCCGTGCTTTGATAGTTATTCTTTTTCTTTCAACATCTTATTCCTGTTTATATGTCTCTTAACTTTTTTTTATCTTCTTTCTGCTCTGGTTACTTCTTTTCCTTTATTTCCCATTTTGTCCTTCTTTTTCCCTCATTTTGATGTTTTTTAAATCTTTCTCGCTTTCTCTCAAATTGTCATTGGCATTTGTAACTTGTCTGGTTCCTTCTTTGTTTCTTTTTTTGTTTTTTTTTCATTCTTTCTTTCTTTCTGTCTTTCTTTCTTGTTCCTTTTTACTGATTCTCTCTTTATCGTTTTACTTTTCTTTCTTCGTCTTCTTCTTGCTTTTACGCTAATACGATTTTTTCATCTTCTTTCTTTCTTATAACTTGTTTTAATTTTTAACTTAATTACTTAACTTCATTTCCTTTGCTACTTTTCTTCTAAACGTTTACTTCTTTGTTTTTTTTTCTTCTTTTCTTTCCTCTTTGCTTTATGAAGATTACTTGCCACACGATCAAACGATATCCCCACAAAACGAACCAACAGACAAATGGAGCCAAACCAAGAATTACGATTCCACAGATGGTAAATAAGGAGATTATAGAGCAACCCTACTGCTTAAGACACCCACCCAGATTCCACCATTCCTGGTGGCTTTGTCATTAGATGTACCAAGGCGTCGTCGTCATCAACGTCATGTTTCTTTCTTTCACTTTCCATCTCCTCACCAAGCCCACGTCAGGAAATTAAGTCTGTACGTTGCGGTTACTGTATTCATTGAGTGATGACCACCTTTGCTCTTCATACCCTAGAGAGTTCAGGCACTATGCCTCGATCTTGGGGGATTTACCGTGATAGTCCTACCGGAGCATCGGAAGCGTGCTACTATTTTCTCATCTTTAATATCTTCACAGATAATCCAGTAGGTAGGTATAATTTTCAAATAAAAAGAGAGGAAGTGATACTGTATGTTTTTTAAATTTTTTTCGGAAGCTTTGTCTTCCATCCATCCATCAGCCTCGTTTCGGAAGATTGCCACTTACATTTAGATAAATATATACCAGTTGCTTTATGATACTAAATGCCAAACAAAGAGATAGAAGCGTGAAGAAGATAATAAAGACATTTAGATAGATAGAAAAAAGAGAAAAGCAATTGAAGAAATGAAAAGTGTGCAGCAATTATTCATGTATAATACATAACTTTCCCACGGCTTTTTAAAACTAAAATTATAGGTGCGTATTATACACAAAAAATAACATTAATCTTTCTCTTGTCACCATATTTCCAACAGTATGACCAACAGTAAATTTGAAACTACCTTATGTTGAAAAATCCCTAAATAAGCTCCGCATATTTACATTATTTACATCATTCGGACTGTTGTCCATATCTTCATTGAAGCTTCGGCCGTTGTACGCTCAGACCTTCTTCAGATAGTATACGTTGGAATTTCGAACCGAAACATTTACGGGGTTTGATTGTTTTTGGACATCTCAGTTTCAGTTAATTCCCTTTAATAACTTCAGTTTTGTTGCCGATGTGGCCAGGTATTGAACTCACAACGCTTTGGGTCAAGTCACTTTTTGGATTACTTCCACCAATGCTTTTATCCACTGGGCCATGTGTCCTTGGGAAAATTCCAATATATAAGACGCTGAAGAAGGCTGGAGAGTACAATGGCCGAAACGGGGTGAATATGGCAATAAGGATAAACAGTCCGAATGATGTAAATAGTTACAATAACACGTCTCAGAAATATAAACAAATGTTAAGCTTCGCATTTCTGTTTGTTTTAAATTCTTCTTTTTAGTTTGCTTCACTCTTGTCCGTTTCAAAGTAAAACGCTAAGAAAGTTTCAGTTATGATGTCAGCGTCGTCGTCCACAAGGTCATTTTGTTCTTTATTATTAAAGATAAATAATTGTTGCTATCGATTTATAGACAATTCTTTATCGTTGATTTGTTATGGAATTGAAATTACCAACCTGAAAATGGTTACATTTTTTGGAGACTTTGATGAGTCAGCTTTTAAAGAATTTTAAACTGAAAATACTGTGATTATTTGTATTTGTAATTATTCTGAGAATTTTATATATTAAAATTATTATTTCACACAAGCTTTTATTTTTCTATTGTTTAAATACCAAGTTGACGATATAAAGTTTTAATTTCGCGAAAATGGATGCAAAGTCGTTTGCGAGTTTGTTTGCCTTATGTTAAGGCAAGAGTTTCATTCGTTTTCTCCATGGAATGTTGTTACATTCGGAACATGGCGTCATTGTCGTCTGCTAAAAGGAAGTTAACAAAAACTAAAAAAAAAACTTGTAACTTTATAAAACATGAAATGTTAAAAACCATTGTGTTTCGGGGTTAGGAAACAAAAGCTACACTAAATGTCGCTTTAAAATATTTTAGATATCAAAATATTAAAACTTCATCAAAATATTCTCCATTGGTGTAAATTTACAAGAAAACGCCGTCTGAACCGTCGACTTATACGCGAATTTTGGATTTTTATTCATTTTCAACACATAAAATAGAGTGGTCAGTTTATATTGAGGTCGTTTTATATACGAGTGTATAAGACACAGGACAGAGTAGTCATGCCTTTGATCGGTAGCTGACCAGCCCAAAGCTGTCTGTCAATCACAGAGCGGGCAGTTTTAGGAGAATCACTTCAGGGAAGATTGATTTCAGCACTTTGATTTTGGTCGGCACTGTTGTCTCTCCCAGGCGTAAGGCGGGCTCGATCTTCTAGCAGCAAGTGGTACGTAAATCTGCTCTGGCAGTAATTTTATTAATTTACACACTGCTCCTTTCTTTCAGTCGGTATCACATCAGTGGCAGAGAGAGACCTGTATATGTATATATTGTGACTGATGAGTGAATACATCATGTTTTTTACACTGGCCAATCAAATACTTTCTAGTGAATTCAAATCAGAAAATCAAGATAAGCAAATTAATAATAATTAATGATAGGCAGGCATAGCTCTTGTACTGATAATCTTTAAATTAAACCTTCCTAATTGACTTTCCCTGCGGTCCGCTGACCTTCCTTGTTATCATTCGATTTTTAAAAAATTGCTGATCATTGAATCAGGATTATTTCCGGTAACACATGACAGCTGAACTGCTTGTCAAATGACTTGACCTTTTCAAATACTAGTTCAACGTATTACTTTAATATAATCCCTCAAATCGACTAAATCTCCACTGTCAAGTTATCTGTCAGTCAGTTATATGCCATGCGTGATACACGCTTAGGTGATCATGTATCTTTCGATACATGACTGAAGAGGCAGATTTTTTCCGCAGTAGGTTGCCATTTCTTTGTGCGGTAGACCACTTGCCATCCAAGGATATAGAACCCGGTCTGAACTGTTACTTACTTACAGCTGGGGGTGGTTGTTGCAGAAGAAGATTCATTCCTTTCCGAAGGGTATTAACACATAAGTGAATTCGACTGGTATTCAAAATCGGCTCTCCGATTCCTCAATCCGAGACGCTATCCATTACTCCACCGTGCCTATAACTTAAAATTTATCAGAATTATATAGAAAATATATTTACTACCTTAGATCAAACATTCACCTCCATTCAGTTTTCGACGTTACACATCTACACTAATCATAGTGTTATAAAACTTTCCTAAATCCTTATTCCCGCGTGGGTATTCATCAGGAGTATTCATTTGTATGAATTGTTGAGAATAGTTTGCATATATACGATATTAGTTGATAGCTGCCAAAGACTTTATTATCTCCCCTTTTTTTTTTAATAAAGTAGGATTATTATTCTTAGATTTATGTGTTCAGTTACGTTTTTCTTTTAATATACCTTTGGAAAATGTTGTTCTAATCCTTTTTGGAATTATTCTTTACTTTCTTTCTTTCAAAAGATCTGTTACTATGACATCATTATCTGCTACTTTTCTTCCTGTTGCATTTTAAAGAGCAAACTTTATTTCATCTGTTGTTACGCAGGAACATTTCTGTGGTAAGCTCTTTCTTTCTATTCATCTTTGTAAGCAGTTAATCTGTGTGGGTTATGGATCAAGAATGGCTATTTTTTCTCTTTTCTCATAGTTTCTTGTAATTCTTCTAAGTTTATCTTGCATTTTCATGTCCCCTATTTTTGCTTATGACTGATTTGTTTGTTTGACAGCATATAAACTCCTTATGGGTCATTCAATGCCGAAATTTAATTTTCTTTGGAGTTTTCAAGTAATAAAAATATTATATGTCATTCTGCTTTCACAGCTGAACACATGCTAGCTTTTCTTCATATAAATGTTTGTGTGGACAAAATTGATAGAGGTGGTGATATGTGTGTTTTATGTTGTAGTTTTGTTGAAGTTATATTTGGGAATACAGTTTGATTTCTGTAAGAAATTGTAGATTATAATATGGATTAATGTCGTGAAAGATACTTCATGCTGGTTGGTTGATTTCGTTTCGTTGGTTTATTTAATATCAAAATTTAAATATTTTGAACAATTTTATGGCTTCAAATAAATATATTTTGGACGCAATTGTATGCCTTCAACCACAGATAAAATATGGTGTTGACCATTTTGCTATAAAATGTATTGTTGGTAATTCTACTAAAAAATGTATTGCTGGTCAATTTGCTTTAAGAAATCTACTGTTGGTCATTTTACTATAAAAATGTATTCTTATACTTACATAGAGTTTTGTTTTATGTTTGGGCGTTAACTATTTGCCCATAGTTGTGGCTCTAACTGTTGCTATCATCACGGGTCAGGATAAAACTGCGAACAGCAGCCGTTAAAAGGTGGTTCGGCGCGACTTAAAACCTCCAATCTCCCAATCAGAAGCCTTGCTGCCGGATGTAATTTATCGTCATTCCCAGGACTAAATATTATTTTGTTATTTCAGTTCTACATTTAAGATTATTTCTCTGAATATTTAGAGCATATCCTTCCTGCCTTTTTTCCGTCCTTGCATTGACTTTGAGTTATCTCCCTTTGTCTTTCTATTTTTGTTTTCCTTCTTATCTTTGCTGTTTCCTTGTTTAGTGTTACCCTTCATATTGTCTATGTTATCTTAATGATTCCACAAAGTCTTCTATTCTGGATTTTTATCTGAAATTTTATGATGTTCTCTTTTTGACCTTGTTAGGGCATATTTTCATTCTGAGAATAATTTTGAATCTCTTTAAAAATTAATTTTCACTCTAAGAATAACCACCCAATGATCGCTTTCAATCAATTTCTTTCTGACTATTGCATCTTTAATGATACTGACTTCTTCGGAAATTAGGAAATTAGTTCAATTTTTTCTTTAACGTTATATACACTGTTTGATTTTATTTTACATATCAATTTTATATAATTAAATTGGTCTTATCTAAACAAATGTTATAACTTTTAAGACATAATATTCTTGTTATGGGATCTTACCCAAAATAATAATGGACTATTCCATACTTAATAAATACTACGTTTCAGGAGTAGGCAAGGAGTCCGCCGCTCACTTTCTGAGCGAACGGTTCTTTAACTCTCTGAGGAACCCGAAGGGAGGCTACGCCGAAGGGCGGAGTCTCCTTCGGGAGGTAAAATGGCCCAGAACCCGTTTATACGGGTTCAAATGGGCTTTATGGAGCCTAGGCTCGAAATGCCCACGTTAAAAAGCCTTTGTGCCACATGACGCCCTCGTGGGGGACGACAAATATAGTCCGCCGCTCACTTTCTGAGCGAACGGTTCGGTTTAACTCTCTGCTTTTGGGCAGGAGGAACCCGAAGGAGGCTACGCCGAAGGGCGGAGTCTCCCTTCGAAGGAAATGGCCCAGAACCCGTTTATACGGGTTCAAATGGGTTTTTTGCCGAGCCTACGGCTCGGGAATTCCCACGTTAAAAGGCCTTTGTGCCACATGACACCCTCGTGGGGGTGACTGAATATCGTCCGCCGCTCACTTTCTGAGCGAACGGTTCGGTTTAACTCTCTGCTTTTGGGCGGGAGGAACCCGAAGGAGGCTACGCCGAAGGGCGGAGTCTCCTTCGGGAGGTTAAATCGGCCCAGAACCCGTTTATACGGGTTCAAATGGGCTATTTTTTGGCCGAGCCTAATGGCTCGGGAATTCCCACGTTAAAAAGGCCTTGTGCCACATGACACCCTCGTGGGGGGGTGACTGAATATCGTCCGCCGCTCACTTTCTGAGCGAACGGTTCGGTTTAACTCTCTGCTTTTGGGCGGGAGGAACCCGAAGGAGGCTACGCCGAAGGGCGGAGTCTCCTTCGGGAGGTAAAACCGGCCCTGAACCCGTTTATACGGGTTTAAATGGGCTATTTTTGGCCGAGCCTAATGGCTCGGAAATGCCCATGTTAAAAAGGCCTTGTGCCACATGACGCCCTCGTGGGGGACGACTAAATATAGTCCGCCGCTCACTTTCTGAGCGAACGGTTCGGTTTAACTCTCTGCTTTTGGGCGGGAGGAACCCGAAGGAGGCTACGCCGAAGGGCGGAGTCTCCTTCGGGAGGTAACTCGGCCCTGAACCCGTTTATACGGGTTCAAATGGGCTATTTTTTTGGCCGAGCCTAATGGCTCGGAAATGCCCACGTTAAAAAGGCCTTGTGCCACATGACGCCCTCGTGGGGGACGACTAAATATAGTCCGCCGCTCACTTTCTGAGCGAACGGTTCGGTTTAACTCTCTGCTTTCGGGCGGGAGGAACCCGAAGGAGGCTACGCCGAAGGGTGGAGTCTCATTCGGGGAGGTAAAACCCCCTGAACCCGTTTATACGGGTTCAAATGGGTTATTTTTGGCCGAGCCTAATGGCTCGAAATGCCCACGTTAAGAAGGCCTTGTGCCACATGACGCCCTCGTGGGGGACGACTAAATATAGTCCGCCGCTCACTTTCTGAGCGAACGGTTCGGTTTAACTCTCTGCTTTCGGGCGGGAGGAACCCGAAGGAGGCTACGCCGAAGGGCGGAGTCTCCCTCGGGGAGGTAAAACCGGCCCTGAACCCGTTTATACGGGTTCAAATGGGCTGATGGCCGAGCCTAATGGCTCGGAAATGCCCACGTTAAGAAGGCCTTGTGCCACATGACGCCCTCGTGGGGGGACGACTAAATATAGTCCGCCGCTCACTTTCTGGCGAACGGTTCGGTTTAACTCTCTGATTTCGGGCGGGAGGAACCCGTAGGAGGCTACGCCGAAGGGCGGAGTCTCCTTCGGGGAGGTAAAACCGGCCCTGAACCCGTTTATATGGGTTCAAATGGGCTATTTTTTGGCCGAGCCTAATGGCTCGGAAAATGCCCACGTAAAAAAGGCCTTGTGCCACATGACGCCCTCGTAGGGGGACGACTAAATATAGTCCGTCGTTCAACTCTGAACCGGCTGTTTCGGTTGAACTCTCTGCTTTCGGGCGGGGAGGAACCCGAACGAGGCTACGCCGAGGGACGGAGTCTCGTTCGGGGAGGTAAACCGGCCCTGAGCTCGTTTATACGGGTTCAATGGGCATATTTTTGGGCCGAGCCCAAGGGCTCGGAGAACCCACAATAAATAATCGACCTTGTGTCACATGATGCCCCAGTGAGTGGGGGACTAAATATCGTCCGGCGTTCAAGTCGATCGGCTGATCGGTTGAACTCTCTGCCTTCGGGCGGGGAGGAACCCGAAAGAGGCTACGCCAAAGGGCGGATTCTCTTTCGCGGAGGTAAACCGAACCTGAACCCGTTTATACGGGTTCGATGGGCATATGTTTGGCTGAGCCCACGAGCTCGGAGATCCCACGTTAAACCGGCCTTGTGCCACATGATGCCCACGTGGGAGGATGACTAAATATAGTCAGTAGTTCAAGTCGAGTTAAGAGTCGAGTCAGAGGCAGTCCGAGACAGAGTCGCGTTCAGACAATTACTGCAAGACATTGGAATAGTGATATTGGTCGAGGCTACATTGTTCTCTCTACTAAACCTGATTGTTTGTACTAACACTTCTACTTCTCTGTATATATTCCTGTTTGTAATATTTCTGTGTTATTCCATATCTGTGTTCGAGTTCTTCTTTATTGGTTCTACCTTGGACTATCACCGTGGTACAAGGAACCGGACCATAACAATTCTTCTGTGCGATATATCATTTGGGTTTCAACGTATAATTAGATTTATTTAAAATGTTGATAATAAGTTTATTTGGGGATAGGGTGACTTTTTTATGCAAAAATGTTCACCATTT
>CAHIKZ030004573.1:407500-475000 GCA_903632075.3 Acanthosepion pharaonis | reverse complement strand
CCATGTTTCCTGCGAGTAATACAATATCAGATAAGAAGTAATAATAATGCTACTTCCACGCAGATGAATCACCCACGAATTTCTTCAACAAAGTCCTGTGTGGATACTTCCTTGAACAATATAATCGCAACCTTTTCAAGTCAAGCGTTAATCGCTATCTATCCCTCTTATCCTCATACTTTTCATTTCCCTTTCTTAAATTTATATCATACCGTTCATTCGCTGACTCTCTACCTGGTTCGGGTGACATCATATTGAAATACCGGTTTCCGTACGATCACAGAAATTAAGCAACGTCGATTCTGGTCAGCAGCTTGATTGGTGACTGCTTGGTAATACCAGGTTATGTAAGGTTTGATTTGCAGATGGTGTAATGGATAATGGCTCGAAATTCTCAATCGGAGAGCCGAGTTTCAATTTAGGTTGGTTCGTTTTATTCCGTTACACGCAAATGCCATTGGGAAATCGAATCAACCTCTTCTCCCCTCCAGCTATGGGTTAATTAGTAATACTGTTTCTGTTTTTAAATAACCTGCAAAGGCGTAGAAAATGAATGAATGCTTCACTCAATCAAAAATCTAATAAATTACTATCTGTGACGCGTATTAAAGGTAATAGATATCAGAGGTAGTTAATTAAATTAACAAATGCGGAAAGAGTTGGAAATAAACAAATTGAGATTGGAATTTTACCGAAGGTTGCTATAATGTACACTTTAGAATAGTACTATTAACATCTGTAAACTTTTCTGTGGAAGATAGCGTCTCAGCTTTACCACGGTATGTGCTCTTGCTGTAGTTTCCAGAGGAAGTGTGTTTGTACCTGAGAGTAGTCACAAGCCACACGGTTTTGATGCAGAGCTATTCTACTCCTAGACTGGTTGTCAAAAAAAGCTTGTCAGCCAAGTCAATCCTGCTATTAAGTATATATTTATTATATTCCAACAGTCAGTTAGTTATGTGCCATGCGTTATACACGCTTAGGCGATCATGTATCTTTCGATACATGACTGACGAGGGAGATTTTTTCCCACAGTAGATTGCCATTTCTTTCTGCAGTAGACCAGTTGCCATTCAAGGCTACTGATGTAATGCATATGCATACACCTGTGTTCCCCCTAACAGGAATATGATTGGCTGGTGTCAGCCATAAATACAGACTGATGTGGAGGACGCCTATTGATGACGCCCACTGGACTATGCCATTGGCTATCGTATTGCTCTACGCCTATTGCCTACACCTATTGACTGCGACTACGACGAGTACCAGTTCCATTACTGCTACCTGCTCGATTGTTCTACTCAGTTACAGTAACCTAAACCACTTAGCTACTTCGATCAAATATATCCCTTTCAAAGGATATATCACCTACAGAATCCAGTGTGTCCTGTTATTTACCCATAGCGGGGGTGGTGGGGAGAAGAGGATTCATACCTTTCCGAAGTGTATTAGCACGTAAATGAATTCGACTGGAATTCGGATTCGCTATCCATTACTCCACCTTTGCAAAAACGAACGCACTGCTGATATTTGAACTCGTTACGCCAAACACACTTTCCGCGCTGTAGACATTGCGCTACGCGAGCAGACACACACTTTATAATAAAGAAACAAAAATAAAAAAAAAACAAAGGCTCTTAGAATGAGTATTGCTTTTAGCAGAAATGCGGAGATTAAAACATGTGCATTTTTTTCATACCCCCAGAGGATCTGGTGCTAGTAAAACTCTTTTTTTTAATCTAAAATTATTTGAAGTAAAGGAAAATAATCATTTTATGTTTCGGAATGAAGCTGCCTTAGCTGAATAATATTTCACCGTTAATATGACTAAATATAGCATAGCCTTTTAGGGAAAAACGTTATATTAATAAAGATGCAAATTCCTGACATGAAATGTATCATTTTGGCGTATAATTTCGATAAAACACATTGATATACGTCGTTATATATATGATGGTGATCTGGCGTTGTTATTCAAAATGAATCTCACTGGTTACCAGAGTGGTTTGCGTTTTATCATTCATTAAATTATCGCTTTTGCACGAGACCCTGGTTTACCTGTAGACGGAGGCGCTCATAAGATTTTCGGACTTTACACACACACACAGTTTATGCCAAAACAATGATTTCATTGTTTTGACATAAACTAAATGTGTGTTCTTTCGCGCCTTTTTCTTTTTGTGTGCGATTAGATAATATAATGAAATGATAAAATAGTTGGCAAATTCGTACTAGAAACCCGTAATGAACTCTGAGAAAAACGGATCTAATGCTAAATGGTAAACGATCAGTTAGTAGCCAACAGACGGTTTCAAGAACATCAGAATAATTTATGGACATGGAGGTGACACTAAAACCTAATTCGACTTCATAAGCACCAATAAGATATTCAGGAATACAGTTTGGAACTGCAAAGCATACTCAAGTGCCAACAGCGATAGTGACCACCTGTGATATGGAACCTTAGAGAGAAACTACGGAAATTGAAGAGGACGAAAGGCAGAACTACAGACTCCGGAATGAGTCCACCCTGAAAGAGCAGATACAATGAACTAAATGAGAATGAAAAGTGTGATATATTAAGAGAAGTGTTAATAACGTCAGTAAAACTATATCAGCCCTAAGAAAAACTAGACCAGGAAAGAAGGAATGAATAACAAATAAAATTCTCGACATGTCAAAAAGCAGACAGTGAACAATGCCAAAAGGTATTCCAAAGCATATAGGACGCTACATAAAGAAATTAGAAAAAAATCCAGACAGTTATGGCTCAACGAAAAGTATGCTGAATTAGAAAGAATGAACATCACAAATAATGTATCTATCTATAAAAGAATAAGAGAAGAATAAGAATAAGAGAAGAATAAGAGAAGAATAAAAGAATGTATCTATCTATAAAAGAATAAGAGAATAAAAGAATGTATCTATCTATAAAAGAATAAGAGAAGAATAAAAGAATGTATCTATCTATAAAAGAATAAGAGAAGAATAAAAGAATGTATCTATCTATAAAAGAATAAGAGAAGAATAAGAGGAGAATAAAAGAATGTATATATCTATAAAAGAATAAGAGAAGAATAAAAGAATGTATCTATCTATAAAAGAATAAGAGAACTAACGGAGCAAGACACATGCACATCAACATAAAGTATAAAATCAAACGCCGGAACGTTGATAATAGAAAGAGAAAAATAGTTCAAAGATGGGATGAATATATTGTTGACATCTTCCACGACGAAAAAAGAAAACCTGAAATAAAAACAAAAAAAAAAAAACATATGGACAGACCAGAAATATTAAAGTCCGAAGTGAAATCAACACTAGTCAAGCTGAACAGGAACAAGGCAACATGGCCAGAAGGAGTTGCAATGGAAATCATGGACGCTTTAGATTATTTCAGCATTTATCAAAATTACAGATATTTTAAATGACTTACACGACATTGGTGATATACCGGAAGATTAAAATCGATTCATTTTCATAAGGCTGAAAAGAATCCAGGTACAACGAATGCGGACTCCATCGTACAATCAGCATAATGAGTCATCTGATAAAATTCATAATCCGAATTTAGATGAAAAGAATGCATAGCAAAATTAGAGCAGAAACAAAACAAGAACATTGCGATTTCGTTAAAGACACTGGAACAAGTAATGTGATTTTTTTGCTCAGAATGATATCTGAAAGAGCAATACTAATTCAAAAGTAGTATACCTATGTTTTATAGATTATACAAACGTGTTTGATAAATTATTTCACAAAGAACTGTTTGAACTGCTAGATTTGATTTATTTGGAAACGATAGTAAAATCCAAAACTGGATTGAAACCATCTGTACATAGATAGAAAAATGAATTCAGTAAATAAACAAAAAATAAAAAGCTGCGTCGTCTTACTGGATTGTTTCCGCCATAAAAGCGATTTTGAATGAATCTGAATTCCTCCCAAAATTCAATATTGGTGGTCACAATATTAAAAGTATAAGAAATGCAAATGCCACAGTGTTGTTAGCAGACGCGGAAAGAAAACTGCAGGCACTCATTCAGAAGGTAGTTAGGGAAAGTGAGAAGAAAGGACTAAGCATGAATTGTATGAAGACAGAATGTATGGTTGTCAGCAAGAGGAAGAGGCCAAGTAAAGGAAAGCAAGAAGAAAGGACTAAGCATCAATTTTAAAAAGACAGAAAGTATGGTTGTCAGTAAAAGGAGGAGACCAAGTAAAGGAAAGCGAGAAGAAAGGACTAATCGTGAATTGTATGAATACAGAATGTATGGTTGTCACCAAAAAGAACAGTTCAAAAACTATGAATCAGACAGGTCGAAATCAAACAAGTACAAATATTTAAATATCTAAGAAGTGTTTTAACAGAGGATGGAAAATTTTACAACCCAATCCATGAGCGTATTGGATTAGCGAAAGACGTCATGGAAAAGATAAGCAAAGTATTAAGATACAGAAAAAAATTCGTTAGAAATAAAGAAAAGACTACTGAAATGTTAGATAATTATCACTGTGTACAGGTGGACGTTTTTTTTAATCAAATTCACTTTTAATATGCTTTTCAAAAGCTAAGCAGAGTATTAAGAAACAGAAGCATTTCGTTAGAAACAAAGAAAAGAGTACTGTACTGCTACATAGTATCAGTCCTCATATGTCAGTGAATAGTGGACAATTTCTTCACAGATGAAGATGAGATTTAGACTGCTGAAGGATGCTGGTAATATTATGGACTGAACATGAGTAAACAATATTAGTGCATTTGCGCTATTTTTTTAACTCGGTAATTTACCCTTGCAGCTTGCGGCTGATTTTCTGCAAACCGTGGGCCTCTTCATATATTTTAATTGTGCTGGTCAGATCTAGACGATATGAATAAGTCTGCATTAGATGTATAATTTGATATTGTAAATCTAGGTCTTCTACTGTGGATCTTATTTTCCAGATGGTCTGTCTATCATAACCATTGATTTTGTAGCTTGAAAATATATTATCTGTGCAGCAAGTATAGCATTATTTTTACACTTGTCTAAATAAAGCGATAAAGCAGCTGACGAATGTAGAAACGTCACTTCAGATTTAGAAAGGAGCAGCCAAATATCGAATAATACAACAGATTCAAGATGTTTGTCTTGGAAAGGGAAATACTGAAAATGGTCTTCGATGAAGACTAAATGATAAGTGTGTAAGAAAAACTTTAGAAATCAATGCGAGGCCGATCGTTAATTCTCGCCGTATATTCCATAATTATTTTCGTTTATATATAATAGAAAAAGCTAAAGTGAAATCAGTATAAATGGAGTAAAAAATCAAATTTATAATTTTGGAGGAACGAAATCGTACTAAAGACGCAGTTAAAATTTAAAAATTTGTGTTAATTTTTATGTTTATTTTCTAAAGTTCAAAGTGAAAACAATCAGTAAAGAACGAAAAAATAATCTTAAAAATCTGTTAAAAAAGGAGGAAAAATAAGATTGTTATTTTAGACTAAGATAAGACATTTCGTATTTATTAATAAACAGGCATTTTCTTTAAAACATATTTATGAGTTTCTATCCGAATATATGAGACGAGGAGATATCATTTAAATTATGTACAGTTTTGACTAATAAAGAGCAAATAATAAAAGTAGGTGCAGAATATATATAAATACCACAATGGAATCGTTAATATATATATATATATATATATATATATATATATATATATATATATATATATATATATATATATGTGTGTGTGTGTGTGCACGCGCAAATATATAGAAAAATAGGAAAAAGAACCGTTAGGTTAATAATCGAAAGGTCTTTAGTACTTTTGTTTTTATTTTTTATAAAAACAGTGCTCAATACATAAGTAGAGCCATAATTATAATTATTTTTAAAAAGTAATTATAATATATATATATATATATATATATATATATATATATATATATATATATATATATACATATCCTAGAAGCAACCGGACGTCTACCTACACTGATGAACTGAGATACAGCGAAACAGTCTGTCTGTGAATGACAATATATATATATATATATATATATATATATATATATATATATATATATATATATAAAAAGAAAGAGGTTATAGTGGTTCCAACGAGAGAAAAGTATGTATATTAAAAAGAAGAGAAGAGACGCCGCAAACTTTTTGGTTGTAATGTGTTTTTTTTTTTAGAAAAAAAAAAGTCTTTATTTTTTTTTAATCTTTAAATTTTATTTTATTATTTATTTTTTTTCTCCCTCCTACTCGTCAGTGTGTTTGTCCATAGTAACACATTTTGTCCTAATCATCTTAACCTATTTGATGGTTTAGTCAGAAATCCCGGTTCGAAAGAAAAATCAGAAAAAAAGGAAAATTGAATGTATATATATATATATATATATATATATATATATATATATATATATATATATGGGCTCGATGATTGCATCTAGCATGAAACAGTCTGTCGCCTCTGAGTGTTGATTTCAATGTTCACTTTTATATCTACATACGCTCTAACTCTGATATTGAGCACTTTATCACATAAATATAGCACAACTTAAAACTATATTTGTTTATATATATATATATATATATATATATATATATATGTGTGTGTGTGTGTGTGTGTGTGTGTGTGTGTGTGTGTGTGTGTGTGCATATATAAATAAAAAGAGGAAGAAGAAAAACTATTCTTAGCTGATGTGCTTCGTCCTCTGAGGGACTTTATAATGGTAATATAGGATTTTTTTGCAGCACTTTTTTTATATACAAATGCAAGGATGTTATTGGTTTTTAAATTTTAGAACGTACATGAATGTTCACCACGTGGTTGAAAGGTCAGTCAAAGCATGTGGAGGTCACAAGGTGTCATAATTCAATGTAATATATGTAAAATGAGCGAGTAATATTTAAGTAATATTTTTAAATGAATATTGTTTAGTATGGGATTAGATTGTTATGGTATGCGATGTTATGCGATGTTATTAGATTGTTATGGTATGCGATGGACGTATGTGCTGTACATCTTCAAAGACATACACATTCATAGCTACTTATATATATAGGTCTAATAGAGAAATCATGGTGAAAACGAAGGTAAACACAAAGTGTTGATTTTTATCCCAACTATTTTATCAACTATTTTGTATCAATAATTTTTTTTTATCTCTAAGTATTTGTAACAACTATTTTATGTCAATAAATTCAACATCTCCGATATTATACACTGTTCCCCCATGACTATAACCCATTGTAAACAACACGCACAAACACGCACACACACACACACATATATGTTGTAACTGCGGTTCTTTCATCACACTGTCATACTCTCAAACACTGTATATATATATATATATATATATATATATATATATATATATATATATATATATAAAAAAGTGAAAAGTCATAGAAGTCTGTTTGCATATAGCATGAAACAGACTTTTTCATGCTGTTCACTTTTATATTTACACACGCTCTATCTCTGATATTGAGCACTTTATCCCATAAATATAGCACACCTTAAGACTATATTTCTTTATATATATATATATATATATATATATATATATGCAGATCACTGTCAATAACCATTTGCATATACACTGACAAACTGATGCGCGCGCAGATATATATGGAATTATATTTATAAAAGATGTATTTACGTGTATTTAGGTGTGTACATAGTTTTTAAAATGAATATATGCCATAGGTGTTGATCATACTATCGTACAGTATACATATATATATATGTGTGTGTGTGCAGGTGTGCGTGTGTGTGTGCGCGCAAATATATAGAAAAATAGTAAAGACTCGTTAGGTTAATAATCCGAAGTTCTTTAATATTTTTGTTTTATTTGTTTAAAAAAACATTGCTCAATAATAATAATAATAATAATAAATAATAATAATATTATATATATATATATATATATATATATATATATATATATATATATATATATATATATATATAATAAAAAGAGCAAATAATAAAAGTAGGCGTAGAATACATATAAATACCACAATGGAATCGTTAATATATATATATATATATATATATATATATATATATATATATATATATATATATATATATATATATAATTGTATTTGTCCTGTCTAGCCACTTGGATGGATTCGAAACGGCCTATCTTAAATATCGTCGTCAGACCGATTTAAGTTGAATAAAATCTTTTGTAAGCCCAGTAATGTAACGAAGGGTGAAATTTATCAAAATCTGTAAATGTAATTGATGAACGTAATTGTTGTCATAAAGAAACCGCTGTCCGAAATGACCGAATCAGTTTCAGGAACTGAAACACTTTTAGGAAATGAGCAAATCTCTTATAATTGCCTCTCTTTAATCATTTATTGCCTATCAAAATATCTGAAGAAACCGACGAAATTCATGAAACCTTTTTATGTTCTATTCGCAACAAGGTCCACTTTAATAATAATAATAATAATAATAATAATAACAATAATAATAATAATAATAATAATAATAATAATAATAATGAAAACACAAATATATATATTTTGGTCGCTTAGATTATTTAAGAAGGACCTCCTGAGAATATTATGGGAAAATATTAATTTCCAAATAATTACACTTTGTTTATATCTATCTTCAGACACAACGTTAATTGGATTTCTGCTTGGATAAGTATAATTTTATATACATTTTTAATAAAGCCCGTGGGAGAAAACAGAATGAAAAAATAATTCTCTTCAGTATGATTCATTGGAAATCAGATGTCTTTTAAATAAATAAAAAGGAGAAAATTTTGTTGATTATTTCAAAAACGCTTTATAAATATATATATATATATATATATATATATATATATATATATATATATATATATATATATATATATATATATATATATATATATATATATATATATATATATATATATATATATATATATATATATATATATAAACACAAAGATATATATATATATATATATATATATATATATATATATATATATATATATATAAAAAATCGTATATAAATTGTCCCCTGTGGAGAGACTTTTTTAGATTTAAAGGAAAGAAATATTTAACAGCTTAATGTAAGACACAATTCACAGAGGATTTCTAGTAATTCTTAACGAAAAATCACAGCTCAGTAAGACGAAAGATTTTATGCGTCTCGCTTTATTAGATATTTTTAATTTTTCCTATTTAAAAAAAAAAAAAAAAACTAAAAACAAAACAAAAAAAACGATAAACGGATTCACAGAAATATTTCCACCATTAATTCCCCGGATATCTCACATAATATGCATACATTATACCTATCTGTTTATCATTCTTGAGATAAGGAAAATGTTTTTATAAATTTTACTTAATTTTCGATATAACTCTTATTAACAAAGTTATGCAAGAACTGACCCACGTAAGTATTGCTCATCGACCTCTCCATTTACCGAATACCAGGATGTTATCTGGGTCATCAGGCGTCAATGAGCCCCATTTCGGGGCCTGTCGCTTTTTTGTTTTTCCCCATTTCATCCCAATCAAGGCAATAAAGCCACTAAGCCACAAGAGTTAGTGAGTTTGAAAGAATACAAAAAAGAGAATCGTTATTAAGGAACGGGGACAATAAAAGAAGACAAATCGAAAAGTTACTAAATAACGACTGACATTGCATTTAAATTTCTGAAGATCCGAGTTGGGTGAGAAATATGCAGCCAGAAGAGAGTTCCCAAAGTGAGAAGTTCGGGAGAAGAACCTGTTAGCATAAAACTTACGGTCACGTCTAGCCGACACAACTGTAAATTGATGAGACCTAGCCGCCAATCTGGTACTGCGCTTAAGTGCATAACGTCTAGGTACCATAGCGGAAAGTTCTTCAGAACAATTACCATGAAGGTGTTGCTGGATTTTACGGCGCACACTACCTGTCAGTGATGTGAGGTCTCGCCACTAGGTTCCATTGGTTTACTGCCTGTTAACTACTTTGTTTTATTTCTCTAGGGAACTTTCATTTCGTTTGTTCTAATAATTATAATTACAGGATGTGAAGCAAAATTTACAACAACTTTTTTGAAGAACAAAAGTCGGAATAAGAGACACTGTAATAACAACAATATTATGCCGCCATTGATGTCCCATCACTACCGGCCTACGCATTCGAGGAATTTAACAAAGAAAAAGGAGCAGGATACTGTTGTGGTCTAGTTAGGGCCAGAAATAAAGACACAAGAGTGGAATTGAGTTAAACAAATATATTAACAGAAACAGTAATACAAACATATACAAACGAGAGTGTTACAGCAAGAATGTTCGGTCCGACTGTCAAAGTCTGATTGCTGGAAACTTCTCTCTCCAAAAGGCAGTACCTGCTCCTGATTATAGCTGGGGAGAATCAATGCGTGCATTGATAACATAACATAACATAACAGATACACACTTCCGTACTCCTTAGTAGGAAGGAGAAACCACCATCTGATTTAAATCACTGGTTGCCCCTTCAAAGGAAACTCTTCCGGTGAGCTCGTTTACCTTTAAAATTGTCTCTCGAATGCGCATGTCAGTAGACATATTTCACAGTGTAAAAAAAAATGAAATAAAAAAAAGACAGAGCCTTTACTCAAACAGGCGTATCCACAGAAATAACGTTAAGAGTAATTGCAATGTTGGATTAAAATTAAAATCCATCAACTCATTAAAAATTAACTTTGATACATAATATATGCTGAGGCCACTATTTTAGACTTGACCTGGCATCTCGGCTTCAGTCGCTTTTCCGCCACCGTAACGAAGTTTTCCTGTACCTTTTCTATAAATATTTTCATGATAATTATTCTGATGAACTTTCCTCTATGGTACCTTGAATTTATGAATTTAAGCGCAGTGCTTGTTTGTCAGCTAGGTCTCATAGTTTTAGTATTAATATTGCTCGATGTAACTGTGATTTCTATGCTAACAGTTTCTTCTCTGGCACATTTCGTTTGTGGAACTCTGTTCCGGCTTCTTACTTTCCAGCCAAATTTGAGCTTCAAAAATTTAAATGCAATGTCAATTGTTATCTTCTTAATTTATGTTCTTTTAGTGTTCTCTCTCCTTAATAATTTTTTACTCATATTCTGTCACACTCAGTAAAACTTTGCGTCTTATTGGCTTCATTGCGTTGCCTGGGGTGAAAAGATTTAAAAAAGGAAGCCGTTCATTCATAGAATTTGTAAGCTCTTATATTTCTTCATATGAGAAATACTAAAGCACATTTTATGCTGAACTAATTCATCTTTGTTGGAAAAAAAATGTCACCCGTCAATATAAAATTTCCTCTTCTGAAAACTCCACACGTATTAAGTCGATTTACGTTCTGGCGAACATGCCGATCACTTAATGAAACGAGTACATTTGAAATACATTTTTAATGAGATATTTGTCTTTTTTTGTTTGAATATGATGGACAACTGTTATACATAAAAATCATCTACTTTCTGAAAGTGCTTAGCTTCTACATGAACACAGGCTCTACTTATGCCTTCAAAAATCTAAGATATAATTTTAACACAATCTAGTACAGAATTATTATTATTATTATTGTTGTTGTTGATTTGTTCTTGTTGAGGGAGAGAGAGCAACGCAAAAGCAAAATAACGCTGGGGTACAAATATATGAAGCCCAATATACCAATTATGACACCCAGTCTAATAGGGGTATACCAGGCGCATGCATCACAGCCAAATGTACGTGCCATGTCAATAAAAGCCCAATATAAATATGGCAGGTAACCGACACCAGACTAATGAGATTGGTATACCAGGCGCATGCATCACAACCGCCAAATGTAACAGAAATTTTAACCATGTCATATAAAATTCAAATATCTTTATGGATCAGAAGTCAATCCACACCTGTTGTAACATCAGAGAATTTATTATTATTATTGATACAATCAATATAGACATCTTGAACTGGACTCTAAATGAATCAGAGGATTCTAAAACAAGAAAGCGCCATCAAAGGCTGATGTATCTGAATACCCCGTAAAGAAGGTGGAAGAGGTCTTTCCTCGTTGCCTTGGCTGGCTCATCAATTAAAAAAGAAGGCAGAAATACAAAAACTTTCTCGACAACCCAAGAACCAACTATTGCAGCAAAAGATATAAAAAAGAAAGCCTCCTACTACAAACCTCTGCCCAATATCCAGAACAATGTTGAAAAGTTAATACTCATTGGTAAATTAAAGTTCAAGGTTTTATTCTGCAGCGCAAGACACACGAATATATGAAATATCATATTGCTCGGTTCTGTAAAATACCAAGAAACAATAGACCATTTATGTTCTATACTTGCCCCCAAATGAATATAAAAATCGTCACGATAGAGTGCAAATGCAAACACTTTGGAAAATGTGTAAGCAAACAAGCGCCGGTTACAGAAATAGAAGATGTCACCATTCTATGGGATTAATCCACACAGACAGAAAAATTAAACAAATATTATCAAAAACCAGAAAGAAAAAAACTTGCCTACTAATTGATATGAATCCCAGGGATTGTAACATAGCAACCAAGCCAAATACAACTAAGAAATAGAAAATGTCATTTGATCCAACACATTGTTGTAACATCAGAGAATTTATTATTATTATGTAACGCTAGCAACTTCATCGGAGATAAAAAAAAAAATTAACATGAAAATATGGCCATAACAACACACCACGATAACTAATAAAATAATGATAATAATAATAATAATAATAATAAAATAATAATAAAATACCTGTGAAAACTGCATAGTTTGATATTTTCATTATCTGATGAATAATAATTCTTCATTTAATGATTGAATAAGTCGCTTGCTATAAAATAAAAGTGAACATTCCCTTCTTACCTCTTTAGATATTTGAGCTTAATAACTTTAGCAAAATATTGCAATAACAATCATAAATATGAACGCCATTATTTAAAGAAGTAAGAGGGTACAAATGAAATAATTTGAAATTGACAATTTTTTTCATTTCACTGAAGCAGACGTTAACCCCTTGGGAGATTCTTTCTTTCTTTCCTTATTGGTTTTCCTCTCTAAAGCCAAGCAGCGTCTCTGTTATGTCTTCTCTGTCTTTCATCGTGATCAAGTCAGGATAGTCCGTTATTCATGAGATATTGGCAGGCCGTAATCTACGTTCTAATTGAGGAACAACCAGAATAATAATATGATGCTATCGTTTTCAGTGAATTGTCGAATACGATTAAGAATACAGAGTTTTTTTTGTATTCTGAACAACAAAAGAATATTTCAGATATAGAATTTTGATTAATCGGAGAAATAATGGTCGTCTTCTCCCCCCTCTCTCTCTCTCTCTTTCTCTCTCTCTCTCTCTATATATATATATATATATATATATATATATATATATATAGTGCTGTTCGATAAAAAGTGACTCACCTTATCCTTTGAATTTAGCTCAACTTTCGTTTCATCGGAGAAGAGAACATTTTTCCAGTCTTCTACGGTGAAATTTTTGTAATAATGAGCCCATTCAAGTCTCTTGGCTTTGTTGGCTTTGCTTATTAGCGGCTTAAACCTTCGTGTACAAGATTTGTAGCCTTGTTCTAACAAGATTTGTAACCTTGTTCTGACGGACTTTTGAAGAGGCAAGACTAACACTTTGCTCTTCGTTTAGACTGGCTGCAATTTCTTGGCTAGTTATAGTCCTATTCTTCGCAACTTCTCTCTTGATTACCCTGCCAGTTCTATCATCAATCTTTTTCTTTCGTCCCCTTGTTTCCTTCCTTGGAACAGGAGTGGCATCATTATGTGCCCTAAGCACTCGAGAGACAGTTCATTGTGAGGTTATAGCAATTTCTGCAATTTCTCTCGTAGACTTGCTTAATTTTGAGAGGGCAATAATAGATGCCTTAAGTGGTTCTGATGCGTGTTTGTACCCTTTCATCTGGTTAGTGACTTGATTGGCTATTTCAAGCTGTTTTTATATTGTATGAGGCTTTCTGGAATATTCTGGAATACTCTAGATTTAATTTAAGCTGTTCTAGAATTCTCTAGAATATTGTTCTGAGTGTATTGTAAAATAGTTTTCAATATTTTGTCAAAAGTTCTTTAAATTTACCAGTTTAATCATTAGAATGCGATATCTGAGTCACTTTTGTCCTGAATCTCATTTACTCATTTATATCCAAATTTATAATTATCAATAGAATACCTTAGGGTGAATAAACTTTTTCCTAGGTGGTCGGGAAGGGTCTTTATATTAATAAGATTAAAATTATTTTAACCCCAAAAACAATAGACAAAAAAATATTTTTAGTAAAAAAAAAAACAGGTGAGTCACTTTTATCGAGCAGCATTGTATATATATATATATATATATATATATATATATATATATATATATATATATATATATAAAACAAAACAATCAAGGGAACAACTCTGTGATTGCAATTTACTGATTTTTATAAAGTAACGGTTTGTTTTTCGTATTAGAACCGCCAACGAATACTGCCGAATATTCATAAACCATTTTCGTCAACACTAAAAATTGTGTTCTGTTGGCAATACACAAACCAAAAAAACCGGTGATGTGAAAGTTTCATCGGATATTTTATTTGATTTTCATGAAAACAATTGGTAATTATTCTTTGTGGTTAGCATTAAGAAAGAAATAATAAAAGCCAGAACACAAATAAAGATAAAATAGTGGTATAATGCAATTGGAAGGGATCTAATGTATTTAGATTTCTATTCGCTTCCACAACATTTGTGTCGATTTTCTAATGTCATAATTCATCTTTGCTTCATTATTACGAATGAGGAAGATCGCTGAATGCATATCTGATGATTTTTGTTTGTGTGTTTTTTTTTCTTGTTTGTCTCATCATTATCACAGACTTGGAAGCTGCAATAAAATCAAAATAAATCACGCGCGGTGTAGACTCAGAGATAAACCGAGAGACAGAGGCGAGAAGCAAAATAATACGCTCAGTATTGGTCAGATACGGAAATCCATTCCATTTCCATTTTCTTTATCTCCCACCCAAAACGTGTAGTCTTCTGGAAAATCGGAATAAGTAAACGAACCTTAAAGACGACGCATGCGTACTGCAGATGTGACGCTGCCTAAGACGCTAACGAAAGCAAAACGTTACTAATGCCTAATCCAATAAGGATCCTCATCTTGCAGCCGGAAGTACATCATCCACTACATTTGCACACAGCAGCGGGATTATCAAATGATCCGACATAGGGAACTGTAAAAGAGTGTAAATTTTAAATGATATGGCAAATGAAAGATGGTGTTCGATACGCTCTGTGAACGCCGATGTAAGCGTAGATGATACATTAATTTCCTAATAGAATTAGTAAAACAAAATACAGTTGTCTTCTTTATTTGGAAAGCTAACGGCGGCTTTCTTTTATGTTGCAATTTTCTGCTTAGAGCCGCTTCCATTAACGCAAATACTAATACGCAATTCGCCGATAAAATACGCGAATATCGATTAGTCTAATTCAATTAAGAGATCAATCGAAACGATTATATTTTTATGCTTCTTTCTGCGGTTTCTATTTACGAAAGAAGCGAAAGATTTTAAAAGCATGTACGCTTCTATATGTGTTCATTCGCGTTCAAGAATATACAAGGTGTTCAAAAATGTATTCGAAAATTTGGTGGCCGGGTAACTGTGGATTCAATTCCTGGTTCGGGTAGTACTCATATAAAATCAGTGAAAACGGTTCTAATAATTGAGTAGTACTAGGAACAAAACAACATATCCCTTGGCATAGACAGTGGAACAAGAACAATTTACTCCTGTAGATTAATTCCATTTCGAAATTCTCTGAACATTACTCGGATCGACAGAACCCTGAAGAAGGGTGGCGGTCACAACGGCCGAAGCGTTGTGATAATAGCAACAAATATGATAACGTTACCCCGAATATACATAATGATGAAACCTCATTCAAGAAATTAAAAGCGTAACATCTTGGAACTTACATTCGGCCATGCTACTGAGTAGTGAGTTCGATGCTCACTGGGTACCCACCTACTTTCAGCCTTGTGCCACATCTAAGCTACGCTTGGAACATCACTACACTGGGGCACCTCGAGGCGGTGTAATGGTTAGCAAGCTTGGCTCGCTAGAACAATTACGACTGAGTAGTGAGTTCGCTCCTCACTGGGTGCCCCCTAATTTCGGCCTTGTGCCACATCTAAGCTACGCTTGGAAAATCACTATGGGCACCCCAAGGCGGTGTAGTAGTTAGCAAGCGTGTTTCACTAGAACTGTTACGACTGAGTAGTGAGTTCGATCCTCATTGGATGCCTCCTTCTTTAGGCCTTGTGTCACATCTAAGCTACGCTTAGAAAATCACTACATTCGGCCATACTAGAGAGCCATTACCGAAAAAAAAAACTTCACTCCTTGTTTAATTTTTGTCTACGAAGCCACGTGGAAAAGAATATTGTTGCTAGTCTTGGATGTATCTTTAAGCATTTTATTTACCTATACATTTTTTTAATCGGCACTAAATTTTTCATTTTTTTAAATTGAAGTAAATTTATTCTACCCCACCTCTTTTTTGAACCCTTTATTGGAATATTAAATCAGCTGCTATAGCCCATAGGAATCAGTTCTTCCGTCTGTACTGAAGCGTCATGTCTGATTGTAACAGATGTCTCTTTGTCTCTGCTCGTAATTAGTGAAAAGCTGTCTTCAATGAAGGAAAGTTATTTGCTGATAGAATGAAACAACGTACTGCATCTCTCAAGTTTGGTTCTAAAGATTATTGGCGGCTCTGCAAAAGTGTGCTGAACAACAGGAAATTCACAAATCCTCTATTCAATCAATTCGAAGTCCTAACTTCCACAGCTGTTAAGGCTGAATGCTTTGCTCGGAAATTCTCATCCAATTCAACACTTGACTCGTCCGGAATACCCACACCTGATTGTCTCCCTAGAACTGAGGCTCTATTGAGTGAGATGAGTATAAACCCATCAATGGTATTGGACATAATCACTAAATTAGACTCTCATAAAGCAAGTGGTGGTGATGGGATACCAGCTCTAGTCCTAAAGAAATGTGCTCCTGTGCTGGTTCCAGTTCTCTCCAAACTATGCATAAAATACAAGAAGACAGAATGCATGGTCATCAGTAGAAGGAAGAGCCCGAAATTTGCGGAAGTTTAAATATCTGGGTAGCGTCTTGACAGAGGACGGTAAGTGTGACACTGAGATCCGTAGACGCATTGGGACGGCCAAGGACGCATTCCCAAAGCTGGGCAGGGTATTGCAAGACAGGAGGATTTTCAAAGAAAAGAGTATTCAGCTGTTACATGACATCTGCCCCCCGAATGTTGGACGGTCTCTTCAAAGATGAAGACGAGACTCAAGGCGACGGAGATGTAGTTCGACAGAAGGATGCTGAGGTTATCATTGACCGAGCGTGTGAGGAACGACAAGGTCATGGAGAGGATGCAAACAAGGAGGAAATTTATACTTAACATCAGGAAGAAGTAGTTGAAGATTCTGGGACACGTAACGAGAAAGGAATGCTTGGAGAATCTGGTCATTGTACAGCATTTAGATTGTTTCGGGGAAATGAAGCATGTTTACATCCAGCACACAACGCATAAAAATATATTGTTATTTTACGCCATCATATGTCTACGTTGGTTTGGAAATAACTATAAGAGCTAATTAATTTATAAGGTAAATGCTAACGAATAACATTTCAATGTGTTTAGATAACTATTATATACGTCGATAGCAGGCAATATTAGTTTCGGGACGACGTATAACTAGGTCCACAGCAGCGGATGTGTTAAGAATACTAGTCTGCTAAGAATTAGCAACCCACCGAAAAATGACCTATAATATATTTAAATAATTCTTCGATTTTTCCCATCATTATACTGATCAGTTGTTTCGCAGAATTTTTAACAACATCGAAAAGATTGGAAGCTATTAAAGTCTGGAAAAATCAAATCATTTACCTATCTTAATTTAAGAAAATAAAGGATGAAAAAAATATAGCAAAAAATAAAAGTACAAAGAGCAAGCTTGTTCTACACTCGAGTGTAAAAAATCTGTCGGAATGGCAATTATTTCTAGAGAAATGGTAGCTGAAAGCAAGGAAAGAAAGAAACACGAAAACACGCACAAAAACAAATGGGGAGTGGGGAGAGAAAAACGCCATATGTGGGTATAAACAAAGGTATGAAAAATTACAAATAAATGTAATTATTTTTAATGTGTCTGTACATTCTGATTCCACTAGATTTATGGTCACAAGGAATTTTGAATAAATTTGAACTATGAGAAGAATGTAAACATTCATTTATGTACAGGGTGTGGGAAAAGCCGTCCACCAGATAGCTAAATGTATATTTACACATGGAAATTTTATTTGCTAGTTATTTAGTTGTTATATGCTAATCAAAATGCCCTCCTTCTTTTTCAAAACACATTTCAATACTATGCCTGTATGATTCATTCACACGTCGAAGAGTTTCCTGTCGGGCAGCATTTAAGCTAGCTCCTGTGGAGGACTCTTGGTTTGGCCATAATCAAAATAGCTAGGGAGGAGTAGATGCGATTGGCATCAATAAACTACAGAAGAACTCAAATTTGATTGCTGCATTTAAGTATTGAATTAATGTTTAAACTTTCCTTTTAAAAGTTCAACGATAATTCTTTTGCTGTGACTTAATTTAAAGACGATACGGTACGTAGATCCTTATTTTCCGTACAAACAATTATTTTTATTTCATGCGTGACAGAACAGGGGACAAATTATAAGATAAAATTAATATAGTTTAAAGATGGGAAAATAGAAATTAGAATTAGTTATACATTCAACATTTGAAGAGTTAGAGAAACATAATAACTAATTAATTAAAACCTATATTATGAACTCTGTATGAATAAATGCGAAATTAGAGTACAATTATCCAACGAATTCTGCATTAAAATGTCTCAACTCTAATTTATACGCTAAAAACACAAATTTTCTGTATTATATTAACTATTTCCAGTTTATTTCATTAATTGTCATTCATTACTGTTCTTTTATTCGAGCATTGTTTTGACTTGCATATAAAAAATAGTTCTGTTTAGAGATATTGTCTTCTATAGTGCAGAAAAGTGTTTGAAATTTGCATTTTAATTGGCCTTTAACAAGTTGGCATCTATTTGTAAAACTTTCCATAACTATAACAAGTCAATTTATGAATGAAATGTTCATTTACAATTTTTATTTCTTCTTAATCAGTTTGTAATATGTCGACGCTCTCGAGAAAACTCAATAAATAAAATGTGTACCGCCTAAAGTAGTGAACGCGGGTTTGTACCTGCTCCGAAATTACGTATCACATTGAAGGATAAACCACCGTATAATCCGGTGAGCTGTCTAATCCGGCGTACATTCTCTTTAATAAGTTTTCTTGCGTGCCCAGGAAGGAAGACGAAATAAATACTGTTCCAAATTATCGGAGCGTTTATTCAAATACGGGTATCGACTGTATAATATAATTTGAATTTTTTTAAAAAACAAAATGACGGAGAACGCAGATTTTTTCTTAAAATATTTCTCGAATATTCTGGCCGGTAGACGAAGATAAATATATGTACTGTTTAAGAAATGAACGAAACGTCTACTCAAATATGAGTACCAACTGCAAATAATGTTTAAGTAATAATAATTATAATAATATATATATATATGTGTGTGTGTGTGTGTGCGTGCGTGTGTGTGTGCGCGTGTGCGTATGCGTGTGTATGCAGTAAGATACTGCAAATGCATCCTACATTTACTCCCTCCCATGGTGATTAGGGTCCGTTTCACATCCCAATCCATACGGTCAGTGTCATGCAGGTATCAGAAGAATACTTTGGTGGAACGAGGTACTGACACTGGGTTCAAATCACCGCATCTAGTCTTTCCTATGTGCTGCCTAAAAGGAGAAACATAACGGAAGATGCAAGTCCGAAGACCAGGCAAATACGAGCTTACAGACCCAAAACAAACGGATGGGGAGCGGCAGTTTGATGTTAACGAATATTCACGGATATTCTGTACATAAGTACAATTTTCTTTCAATTTTTTTTTTATCATTGCTCCCCCAAGTATGGCGATAAATCCACCATCTGAATATCAAAAGATCAGATAAAAACATTATTATCGAGAGAGGACAATAAAAGAACAGGGATTTAGGAGGAAGAAGACGGTGATTGACATTGCATTTACATTTTTCAAGATCAGAGGTTTTTTTATTAATTATTTCACCCCAGCAAGGCAATAAAGCCACTAAGGTACAAGGAACTAGTGAGTGTGAAACAATATATATAAAAAAAAACTTTATTATAGGCGAAAACAAAAGAACAGCAATGAAGAAGGCTGTAGATAACGATTAACATTGCATTTCAATTTTTGAAGACCAAAGTTAATTATAAAGCCGGGAAAAGTTACACAAGCGAGAAGTACGGAAAAAAATGTTACCACTGAACGTACGGTTACATATAGCCATTAAAACTATAAAAATATTGAGATCTTGCTGTCAGTCTAGTACTGCGCTTAAATTCATAAAATATAGGTACCAAAGAGGAAAGTTCCTTAGAATAATTACCATGAAAGTATTTATAGAAAAGGCATAGGGAAGATACATTAAGGTGGTGAGAAAGTAAATGACTGAAGCCGTGATGCCAGATCAGTACGAATAACATTGCAGATACATCTTTGGATTTTATGAAGAATTTCTAAATGTATAGCAGGAAACAGAGAAACCGGAAGAGTGTTCCACAAGAGAGAAGTGCGAGAAGAATGTCAGCACAGAACTTATGTTTGCAAATAATAATTTCAACTTAGAAATTATGAGACTTAAGATCTAAACTGGTGCTTAGCTTAAATTGGTAAAGTCAAGATATAGATGAAAGTACATTAAAGAAAATTATTATGAAAATATTCATAGATGCGTTATGAAGATGGAAAACTGATTTAAAGTTGAGAAAGTGACTGAAAACGAGATGCCAGTTCAGGACCGATAACAATTGCAGATTCTTCTTTGGATTTTATCGATAATTTCTTAATATATAGCAGAAGCTCCAGACCAGATGTGATATCAATATTCAATACATGAGCGGACGGTAGGCTTATTAATATGTAAGATAGATTCTGACCAGTGAACCAACTTTCTTAGCAGTAGACATAGTAAATGGCAATCTATACTTAATATTTCTACTAATTCTTACGAGTACCATGATAGTACACACACACAGACACAAACACGCACACATATATGATAATAAGTAAACACACGTACACACACACACATGCGTATATATCTTTTGATAAAAAAGCAGAAAATACGCTGATATTGCATATACTTGCATATATAGACTTGTAAACACGGTCTATACGCAAACCCACATTCACACATACGTCGACACATACTCGCATATATATATATATATATATATCATGACACACGCAAGAATACCAATATATATATATATGATCACTGTCAATAACCATTTGCATATACACTGACAAACAGATGCGCGCGCAGATATATATGGAATTATATTTATAAAAGATGTATTTACGTGTATTTAGGTGTGTACATAGTTTTTAAAATGAATATGTGCCATAGGTGTTCGCGTGTGTACACATCTATCCACTATATATATATATATATATATATATATATATATATATATATATATATATATATATATATATATATAATTAGTTCTGTCACTGATATCTGTGATGTACGAATTTACATAAGTCATAAAACATTAAACCTTTGTGAATAAATTCGCACATATATCTAATAATATTAATATATATAGACAATCACAAGGAAGTATATATATATATATATATATATATATATGCATGTGTGTATATATATGTGTGCTTGTATATATGTGTGTGTGCGTGTATCTATCTATCTATCTATCTATCTATCTATCTATCTACATATATATATATATATATATATATATATAGCCCTTCATAGGATTAGCCAAGTGGTCTCAACATACGGGAGTGTGCCATTGCAGTTTCAGGATTCCTATGGTTAAGAACATCTGGCTTTAATCAAACAGTGTCCAATATCTGAAATTTGAACCCTAAGACTTCTGTAGCACTAATTTAATAAATGTTTCTTCTTCTTCTTCTTCTTCTTCTTCTTCTTCTTCTTCTTCTTCTTCTTCTAGTACTTCTACTACTACTACTACTACTACTACTACATTTAACTGCGAGATCTAAAATAAAGGTTTCAGGTGTCAGTTACAAAATTATTTGCATTCCAGCATTAAAAAATTCATGAATTAACGATATTTTATAAAACCCAAATATTCCGAAAATGCGTTAATGACATCGGAATGAATTAGAAATTGATTTCGTCATTCACGGCCAAATTTAGATGATTACCACACTCGGTTTAGTTTAGCACACGGTTAACCGGGGATGGTGCGTTGGTATAGGAATTTAGGAACGTAATTTGTTCTTGCCTTGAAAAGACAGTAAGGGATATCCTTGAAATTATTCAGGTTCGATCCTCGACGACTGTCACCAATGTACACTTGTCAAAATCAATTGGTAAACTCTGTTGCAATGTTAATGTTTTATCTGCGTATCATGTGCCTATTTTATAAATGCTTTTACTGTAATTGTTCAGAAGAACACTTCATTATGATACCTAGACTTTATGAATTTAAGCGGAGGTTGGCAGAAAGGTCACATCAATTTGAAGTTGGAATGGCTAAGTATAACCGTAAGTTCTATGATAGCAGTTTCTTTTCTTGCACTTCTCGCTTGTGGAACTCTCACCCGGCTTCATGCTTTTCAGCCATCTTTGATCTTCCAAAATTTAAATGTAATGTCATTAGCTATCTACTGTCTTGATTAGTCTTATATTCTCGCCACCTCATGTTTCTCGTTTCTCTTGTACTTCCACACTCAGTGACCCTTTGTGTGTTGGTCGCTTTCCTGTCTTGCATTGGGTGATATGATTTGAAAAAAATATTAATCCTGAGCATAACAATAAACTACATCCCCAAGGTCTCTGATCGGGAGATTGGAGATTTTGAGGAACATGGAAACAACAACCTCTTTATTGCTGCTGTTCCCAGGTCCACTCTGATCCGGAGTGGTAGCACCTGCTGAGGTCCTAGCTATGGGCAAATAGCGAACCCCCAAGCAAAATCACAACCCTAGGAAAGTATAAAAATAGATTATTATAGCAAAATTACCAGCAATACAGTTTTGTAAAAGATATAGCAATAATATATTTTCTTAACCTTTGTTTAACTTAGTGTGAAAAGTCAACATCTTGACTGTATCATAATGTTTCCTTCTATTTAAAGGCACTACCAATTTTTGTCGTTACTGTTGGACGTGTTAAAATGATAAGTTTTTTTTTATTGGTGAAATCTCTTTGTGATTTTGTAGCGTCGCTATAATTGTTCTGGTGAAGGATAGTCTTTTTTTGAAAGACATTGAAGATTAATTCGCTTATAAGTTATTTTTGCTTATTGATCTCAGAAAACGTTTGTATATAAATAATAGTTTAGACATTTAGGAAGGAGTTGGTGGTCATTCATAACATCTATATGAGCGTAGATCAGACAGAGTGATTTCGGAACATGTCTCGAAATTCCAGCTTACTATTTTAGTTTTTCTTGCGATGCTGTACAAAGTATCCTTAACGTAACCTATCTTATGTTCAATTTTTTATTACATATACTAAATTTGCTATAGATAATCCATAAACTGTGATATCTGAAGTCCTTTTTGAAATTGATTAATTCCGTATTCTGGATTTTTATGCTGAATAGTTTGAAAAGTTGGTTAATATAAGGATGAGTATCACTTGAAAATTTGAAATCATTCAAGTTTTCTTACAAAGTGCATCCTTTTAGTATCATCTTTTGACTCGTATAATCTTTTAAATGCATTTTATTCTGACATTTTTGGATTTTATAGCATAATGAACATGCTTCATTTCAGAATATCAAAAAACTTATATACACCATATTTAGAAAATATGAAGAAGTAGAACTGTATATTTTATTAGCATAAAAATCACAGTAAAGAAACGTTTCCATTTTTTTCTTTTATAACAGAAATATCAAGAAAATGCAAATTTGTTTTAAATTTTCTGCTCCATATTTCCATTTCGATATTGTTGCCCGCTCAAGAAAGAAATGATTTTATGTTGGAAGTAATTCCCCATGAGAAAATCCGAAATGTTTTGTTTTTCACAAAAAGCAAAATGAAACATCAATGTTGTTGGTTTTCTCTAAACCTATCTAATGGGTCTATCTTTCTCACGATTCATAGACTATTCGCAAAGTAAGTGAAACTACTGACTGCTACTTTTTTTCTATGACTGCGAGGCTAAATTTATTTTCTCTTCTAAGAGCTTTTTAAGTCATGTTGGATCTATAATATTTTTTAAGTTTTTTATCAAAATATGTCAAATGATAAACATTTTTTTTAAAGAAAGAAATATCGTTAATTCCAAAAGTATCTTAAATACAAAATCAATGCTGATTTTGATTTAATTCATTTTCATACTTTTCAGGCAATGAAGACTCTTTTCCTTCTGTTGAGGGGTCCACTCCTTTTTATAAAAATGAACTCACCCAGTGTATACTTATACTACTGCCAGTGAAAACCCGAGAGAGCAAGACCGAGGAGTCGAGTTGAGTCCAGAGTGACAGAGTAAAAAGTTGTAGGTATCCGGAAGAGTGAGGTTGAGGTAACAGCATTGTGACAGAGTCACAGTGAGCGAGCACGTAGACCCAGTAAGAAGTCATACAGCGATACTTCAATACCAAAGACTGTATACATATTTTGCTACTAACCCGTATTCCTGGAACTACAAACCTGCTTTACCAGTTTGTATTATTACGTTAATACATAATTTTCTTATATTCATTCCTGGCGTTTGTTATTTATTGGTACCGGATTTCAACCCGGAATCCACAACACCTTCCAAGGCGACACCAGAAAATTTGTTTAGCTAAAAATAAATTTCGATAAAGTTATGTAGTTATAGGTAACTAAACATTTAGTGTGACTATTTTAGAAAGAGGAAAATATTAGGCTGATTCAAAACTTTTCATCGACATAGATTGCAAACAAGAAAGCCTTAGAAATATATTTGAAATTATTTAGATACGTAATGTTGTATAACCAGTTATGAAACAAAAACCTTTTCATTTCTTACGGTGTATCAGCCTTTTGCAGGTTATTTAAAGCCGGAACGTATTTTTAGAATATAAGAAGTTTTTGAAGATAATAATGATTTATAAATACACGTCGTAAAAATTACCGTATTTGACGGCATATAAAACGCACGGGTGTATAAGTCGCACCCCAATTTCAGCAGGGAAAATCAAGAAAAAAAATAGTAATTAGTAAAATTATTAGTAAATGGTACAGTCCAAGCTATATTTATGCGGTATTATTTTGGTTAAAAAGCCATGATTACAATTAAACGAAAAATAATAGGAAAAAAGAACACGACACTATAAAAAAAAAACTTTATGATATAATGGGATATGCATACACCTGTGTTCCCCTTCACTGGAATATGATTGCCTGGTGTCCGTCATAAATACCGACGGACGTGTAGGAGCGTCAGAGCCTTAGTCTGAGGGCTAAGTCTATAACGACGCCCATTGGACTACACCATTAATCTACACTTCTTACCTGCGACTACGACGCGTACCAGTCGATTACTGCTACCGTATTCTACTTGGTTATAGTAGCCAGAACCACTTAGCTACTTCGTTCAAATATATCCCTTTTCGGGACATATCACTTTATTATATCCAAAGTTAAAAAAACCAAAAAACAATAAAAATCAAGCAGTTATTACAATTGAGCAAAACAGTACAGTTACCATTTAAATTTATTCATCTTTAAATCCATAAAATTCGTCATCTTCGTTATCAAAACTCTGATAGACACTTTCATCGTCGTTAAATAATGTGTCATCTATCGTTCCATTGAGAGCATTGCTAATGGTGCATTTTTTAAAAAGATTTCACAACAATTTCTGGTCTAATATTATCCCAAGCTTATTTCATCCATTCGCAGACTTGTGTAGTGTGGGTTCTTTTTATTCTTTCTGTAAGTTTAAGGCCGTGACCAGACATTGCCATCTACGTGTTCCATTGCTCTTTTATGTTTAAGTTTAAGCTAATAGGAGTTGCCAGGTAGCTAAGTCCTGCCGACTATCGTGAATACATATGGCATATAAGACGCAGGGGAATTTTATAAGATATTTTTAGTAACAAAAAGAAAAAAGGAAAAAGTGCGCCTCATATGCCGTCAAATACGTTAACCCATAGTTGATGCGAGAAGATGTGAATTCATACGTTCCCAAGGGTATTTGGTGTGCGTAAGAGAATATAACAAACCCAACTGGAATTAGAACTGGGCTTTTCGATTTCCATTTTGGAACAGTTATCCATTACCCTGCCTGATATCCAAGCTTACATCTTCTGGTATTGCCAAGCGGTCACCTATCTAGATAATGACCAGACCCGATTACTTCTATGCGCCGTGTCCCTTCAGGACGTAGGCAATCATGGCTCTCCACTTCCCCCTATCCTTTGTAATACTCAATATGTTTTGTTCTTTTGTTACTTCTCTCAAATCCTGTTTTGTCATCTACTTGCTTAATCCCACTAGCCTACTAGTTATGTTACACGTTGCTTTCCCTTATCTTTCCCTTATCTTTCTTTCCCTCTATTTGCCCTGTGAATATCAAATTCTACAAGCACTCCTTCCTCATTAAGTGTCCCAAATATTTCAGTTTCCTCCTCCTGATAGTCCTTGATGCGTTCTCTCTAAAATCTCATTTTTGCTCACATGTTCAGTCTATGGTATCCTTAGCATCCTTCTGTAGAACCATACCTCCGTTATCTCGAGTTTCTTCTTCATGTTTGAGGACACCGTCCAACATTCGCTGTCGTAAAGGAGGACAGATATCAGGTAGGAATTCAGTACTCTGAACCAACGAAATCCTCCTGTCCAGTAATACTTTGAGCAGCTTTTGGAATGTGTCTTTGGCCATCCCAATATGTCTCCGGATCTCAGCGTTGCACTTACCGTCCTCTGTCAGAACACATTACATATATTTAAATTTCCGTACCTGCTTGATTTTAGTGTACCTGACCTATAAATTGCATTTCGGACTCATCTTTTTTACTGATGACCAACCATTCTTTCTTCTTGTAGTTTATACTTAGTCCCTTCACGCTCCCCTTCACTACCTTCTGTAGGAGGTTTTGTAATTTCATTTCCGTGTCTGCTACCAACACTGTGTCATCTGCGTATCTTATGCTGTTAAGATCGTGGCCGCCAATGATGAATCCTGGTAAGATTTCCAGTTCTCTCTCATACTTGACTCGCTGTATAGGTTGAATAAGTCCGGTGAGAAGGCACAACCTTGTCTTACGCCCTTTCTATTCTTATATATCTGCTGAACTCATTCTCTAACGGCATGCAGACCGTTTGCTGCCAGTATAGGTTCGTGATTATTCTAATATTTTCCCCCAAAATATCAAGATGGCTGAGAAGTTCCAGTAAAGATTTGTGGCGTACTTTTGTCGAATATCTTTGAGTAGTTTATAAAATATAGCGGTAGTGTAAGCGAACACTTAGAGCTGTTACTCCTCGGGTCTAAGTCATATAGCTAAACGGTTATTGCTTAGAGGAAAGCACTACATGCTCTCATCAAACACGACAGAAGGCCATCTGATCCTTCAGGTAACTCTCTGGTGACACGCCTGGAGACTTGAACGAACGTAGTGATGATTTTCTAAGCATTGCTTAGACCTGGCACAAGGCCGAAAATGTGGAGCATCTAGTGAGGATCAAACTTGCTACTCAGTCGTAATTGATCTAGCGAGACAAGCTTTTTAACGATTACTACTCGTCGAAGTGGCCCTTGCACGAACGTAGTGTATAGCGTAACTGTGTATTTGATTAGAGACACTTGTGTCTCTAGTTCTGCTGCAAGAAATAGATTACCAGTGTTTCCGCTGTCCCCCCCCCCCGGGAACCACACTTGGTCTGATCTCTGCTATGAACGCCGTTTAATCTTTATCTGCTGCCCTTAAAATGATCAATCTTTGCTATTACCAGACCAGCCAGGACCTGATCTATGGATATAGGAATCTTCGTGCGAGCAATGTTGCTAATACCAATGTGTCCGCAATGCGTTACGTCAAAAGTTTGTAGCAATTCTACGAAATTACAAACTAGACTCAGAAAAGCCGAAAATCCAACTCCCCTCAAACGTTTGTGTACGTCTACCTGTCATCCTATTGCAACACTGATTGGTTTGGTTTGGTTTGGTTTGTTTTACGGCATATCATCCACAATGGGTCATTTAATGCCGACAACTTTTTTTTATTCCTGGTAATATTTTTTCCTCAAAATTGTATAACTGGTAATATTATTTTCAAAAACGTATTCCTGGTAATATTTTTTTTCAAAAGCGTATTGCTGGTAATAGTTATTTTTCTTCAAAAATTAATTTCTGGTAATTTTTTTACAAAGTATTTCTGGGATTAAAACCTATTTTTACACTTTCATAATGCTTTTTACATCAGTTTTGGGGTTGACTATTTGCCCATAGCTTGGACCCTAATAGATGCTACCACCCCGGGTCAGAGTGGACCTGTGAACATCAGCAATTAAGAGATGGTTTCACGCTCCTCAAAGCCTCCTGATCAGAGAATTTACTGTTGGACGTAGTTTATCGTTTTACCCTGGACGCGGACGTAGTTTATCGTTTTACCCTGGACGCGGACGTAGTTTATCGTTTTACCCTGGACGCGGACGTAGTTTATCGTCATACCCAGGACGATATTGCAACACTAAATCTAATTGTAGGATGCATGATCATTTAAAGTTTCGCCACAGATTGTGTAATGGGATGAGTGTTGCTATGTCGCAAGATGTCAGAAGACACTTTTTTCAGTGCGTTGCAAATTTATTTTCAGTTAGTGTCATCAGTGATAATGAAAAATTTATTTATGAGAAGCCAAAATAGTAGAAAATGTATCTTAATACATAAGCGCTTTAACATTTCAAACGAAATTAGTTTTTTTTTTTGGGGGGGGAACTTTTTTGATTGGGCAGGAATTTATTGTTATGAAACTAGACACGTTATTTCTCTGTAAAGATACATTGCGGTCCTCACACAAGTTTTCCACCAACCGGTTCATTATTGTACAGAGTTGCATCTTGATTTTCGATTTCCTTTTGTGCACCCTGATAGCTGGAAAAGGCCTGTTTCATGCTCATAAAATAATGAGAAGAGGAAAAACGCCATGACAAAAATAAGAAGGCGAAGCCAGTTTTCTATATTACATGTAGATCTTTCATTCATGGCTTCGCCTGCGTGGGTTGGTAGATGGCATCCCAAGCATGACTATTAATATAGACCAACAAATGGATACACCCTATTTCCGGTTTTGTCGCAATTTGTTAATAAAATAAACCTCATCCTCTCTTTTACTTTCACGTTCCCCTTCTTTCAAAGGGGATCCGGCTTAAAAAATCTACACTTAAAAAAGAACCACCTCACTATTGATCAGAATGTCAAATATTTTCCTTATAAGGAAACGGCTAATATTATCATTAACTACTGGTTATAAAACGGAAACACTTATCATGATAAACGCAAGTCTTCTTTTTCTATGTGGGTGTTGAAGTTCTGCATAATTAAAAAAAGCGTTAAAATTATGGTAAAATCTGTAGTGAATCATGTTTCGAACCGAACCCCTTATTTCATCCACCAGGGTAGATTGTTCTAGTTCCACGTGCCATGCTTCTTCCGGATATTTCCCTTTAATTCAACTCTCCAAGTTTTGGTTCGCCACTAAAGCGGCCTGGTATTGAACTCACAACTATTTGGATATAGTCACTGGATCTAGCCAACGACTTTAACTACTGGGCCATGTCTCCTTGACGAAATACCAATCTCCTGAAAAATGCCGGAGCGTACAACGATGGAAACGTTGTGAATATGGCAATGAAGATGAGGATAACAGTCCGAATAATGTAAATAATGCAAGTAATATAGCAGAAAAAAAACAAATTAGATGTGGCAGCAATATTCAATGCATGGACGAATGGTTCATTTATAAACGGGCAAGATGGATTCTGGCCAGAAAAAAATGTATGGCACGACACAGTAAATCAATTTTTCTATCAGCTGACCCAGCAATTGATTCAATATAATCATTGCTCCTTATATCATTGGAAAACATGAGGCCGAGAAGTCGCAATGATTTGCTCTTCTGGAGGCTGATTGAAGGCAAAAACGGTTCTCTAGTTTTCTTCTTCTTCTTCTTCTTCTTCTTCTTCTACTACTACTACTACTACTACTACTACTAATAATAATAATAATCCTTTTTGTGCTGTATACCTTCAGGACGTGAATGATAATGTATATCCAGAATAAACTCTTTTACGTTACCCCAGCTTCCTTTGCTTTTTGGTGAGTGTTAGTTTCTCCTGCCTCTCTTTCCTCACTTCTCTTTCTGATCGTAACTATCAGTCTCTCTATTGTCCTTATTTTCCTTAAAACGTATTGCCTGTTCACGTATTCTGTCTATAGTATTCTTAGTATTCGGTCGTAGAATCACAACCCTGTCGATTCAAGTTCCTTCTTCGAGAGTGAAGAGGTTTTTTTTGTATTTACTGCTATATTTTCTTTAATCGATTCCCCCCCCATGTAAGCCAGTAAAGCCACTAAGACATAAGGGGTTACTGGGTGTGGAAGAATTTGGAAAAGAAACAATACTCATGACCAGGAAGAGGAAAGAGTAATCAGAACGATAGTAAATAGCGATTAACATTGCATTTAAATTTTCGAAGATTAAAATTGGCTGGAAAGCATGAAGCCGGAAGGGAGTTTCACAAGCGAGAAGTGCGAGAAAAGAAACTGTTAGAATAGAATTTACGGCTACTTCTAACTGTAAATTGATGAGATCTCGACGCCAGTCAATACTGACCTTAAATTCGAAAAGTCTAGCTACCATAATGAAGAGCTCGCCCGAACAATTACCATGACATTATTAATAGAAAATACGCAAGGACGCAACCTTATGGCGGTGGGGATGTGACCGAATCCGAGCCGCCAGATCAGAATCGATAGTAGTGATGATTCTTTTATTATAGAAAATTAGATATTATATCACAGTTTAGCAAAGTTGTCTTCCATTTTGATGACTTTTTTTTTTGTATTTCTTAATACATTACATAATTTCGGGATGTCATCTTTCGCTATTCATATTCGTTTGTGAATTTATATGACAAATTTTTGATCCAGATATTTCAATTTATATACCTACTTAATTGAGATGTCCCTATGACAGCTATAGAATTTGTTCCTTTAAAGTTAAGACTGATTTCTTCTTGATTTCCTTTAATAACTTATCTCTGATTTCTATAAGTCTTCCTTCTGAGTAAGATATCTATAGTGTCATTCGCGTATCTTTCGGTTTTAAAATACCATCCGATGAGGGATCCTTTAGTTTTCTAGTTTTCTTAGGAATATCTCGATGTATAGGTGTTGTGACCAAGTAAATGGTTAAATAACAAGTGTTGCAGATATATCACATATTAAACAGTAAGTACAACAGAACAGTATTACACGACTAGTGAGTGTGTGTCGGTTGACCCAGCATTCAATCTATTCGACGGTTCCCCCCCTAATCTTATAGTAGGCGGAAGAGTCCAACATAGACTCTTTACAGGGAGGACACCACAACAATAGGTCAAGTAAATATCCCTTGAAAATGTCTCATGTTTTATCTCTTTCAAGATCTGTGTTTTCATTAAAATCATTATATCTTTTTTCCGCTGGTACCCCGACCACATGAACTTAAGCGTACTTGTAGATTGGAATCTAGGTCCAAGCCGTTTACTGTTGAAATAGCAAAATGAAATCGCCATTTATACTCGAACAGTTGCTTTTCTCGCAATCCCCACCCGTGTAACTCCCTTCCCTTTAGTTGCTTCCCTGATAAATTCAATCTTCAAACAATTTAAATGTAACGTCAATCGCCATCTTCTATTTTCTTGAATCCTGTTCATCTTTTGTTCTTTCCTCAATTCTCCCTATACTCAGTCTTTTCTCTCACTTTCACTCTCTGTAACTCCCTTCGTACTAGTGGCATTTCAGCCTTGCTTGGGGTGAAATGATTTTAAAAACACAACAAAAAACTTTTTCCTAAGGTAAGGCATTACAGAAATATCTTCTCTGTGTAGATCAAACTTTTCTCATATTTCAAACAGTTCTTTGTGTCATAGTGTATCAAATGCTTTTGTATACACTATGAAAAATAGTTGCATGTCTTCCAGCATTTCTTTTGGGCTTTGATAACGTCCTAATCATAAAGACAGCATTTCTGGTTCCCGTGTCTTGAACGAAGCCACATTGTCTTTCTCTATTACTTGTCAAATTCTACTAAAACCAGTAACGATTCAGGAATTCTGAAAGGGGGTGAATTTGGGGGCCGATATTTTCTGCGGAGGAGGGGGGAAATTCAAGCAGTGTCTTTATTTATATACTAAACCACTATCGTATACACAACATAGGAATGAGTCTTAGTATAAGTATGTTACTTCACTAAATTAAACAGAATAACTTTTCATTCATAGTAGTGGAGTTCTAATCTATTCTTGCCCTCTTTTCCACCCCTCAAGCTGTTGGACCACAAGAGAGGTTAACTTCAAAACAAAATCAAAAGGTCAACCTAGCAGAACAGTGAAATTTGTCTGCTCTGATTTTTTTTCCTCTACAAAACTTAGAAAAGTGAGGGAGGGGGGCATTGGCCCGCTCTGCACCCCCCCACACGTAGAATCGCCATTGACTACAACTTCTATTCATAAGATTACTAAGATTGGTTTAAAGGTTACCAAGATCTTTGTCGCCTGTTATTTTTCCCCTGATATCGTCCTGAAGACAAATTTACTGAAAATGTCCGGTCTTTCGCAGCTGTACTGTTTCGTTTCATATTTTGAGAAACTTGTTAATTTCAAAATCATCTGTAGCTGACAGCATCGCTATTGCAATCTCATCTAGACCTGTTCCTTTCTTTCTGCTGAACTTGATCGGTGCCGACCTTTCCTCAGATTTTAATACTGCAATTCCTTCCGTGGTATTATGTATTGTAGATTTGTCTCTTCTCTACTCATAGAAGTGCACATGTGCTGCCTTCGTTTAATAACTGTAGACATATTTCTTTTGATCCGTTTTTAGATTTTTTATGCTTGTCTATGTCATGTAATAACTTCATAGCTGCACAGTTCGCGAATAACTATTCCTATTTTGCTTGATTACTTTGTGTCTAATGTGTTTACTTACCATTTTAATTTATATCCCTTTCCTTGACATTAATTGCTGTCACTTTTTCATTAGTTCGAGAATTTCATTTATCATCCACTTCTTTTTTTCTTGTATCTCTTCCACCGTGAAGAACACTTTTGCCGTTATCACTACAGCTTCTTAGAAATTGTTCCACATAAAATTACTAATCACTTCTCAGATTTAATATTTGTTCTTAACAACTTCTAGATATATTCGTTTGCATATTGTGTCGTCTTGGAGTTCGTTGCTTTATACTTAAGGCGTTACCTTAGGTTTCTTTATTATTATTTTATTATTTTTTAAAACCATTTATTGTTAGAAAGTCTTTCTGGTTCTATGTGTCACCTTCTGAACTTTTCATGGCCAAGAGAGTATTGAATGTTTTTGAATCAGGAATTGGTTGTTACCTAGTCGGGATTGTGAAGTGATGGATTCATTTCTCTTCGCTTTCACGACACGGTTCAGGTCCCAACTTGCCGTATTTTCCACTGTCTTATTTCGTGTTTACTTCCCCGGTCATGACAATAATTTCTTGCGATTTACACTAGTTTTTGGTAGTATCGTGTAATAAAACTTACCTATTTCTTCTGTGCTTTATGCCTTTGGAGTATATACTACAATGGTGGTTACATTGAATGACTTTCCTTTCATATTTCTTATTGTGTTTATCCTATATTAGTCCGGTTCCTTTTTTTTTTTCTCTCTCAGCTTGCATATATGATTCTGTGGATGATGCTTGCGAATTCCAAATTGTTTATTCATCTACTTCCCCATTATACTAGAATATGATATACATCTTTTATATTTCTTGTATTACATTTTCACTAGATATTACATACTACAATAATAACATTTTGAAATAATTTTGTATTTTTTTAATATTTAAATGTCAGATTGAATATATACACAAAAATACTGATAGAATTCATTGTGTATACAGCGATTAAAAATATTTGTTACATGCCGATGTATCGTCAAGGTGGATGATACACAGAGAAGAATGAGAGCTTCATATATTTATTCAGCACCAGTATCCAGTGCTAACGGACACATACAAAAAAACACAGAACCAAAAGTTTCAAAACAATTAAAAAGACAACTTACAAGGAATTGAAGAGGATCAAATGATGTATAGCAAAAAGAAGTACAATCAGTCCGAATATTAATCAAATTGAAGTCCTTAATCGTAGACTATTTAAGACTATGAGTCAGTCCATCTGGTAGAGTGCTGAAGGTGTGCTAGCTACTCTATTTATAATGTGATTAAAAGCGAAATTTTTCCATGTAAATGGTTATACATAAGAATGTCTTTAGAAGGTCACATTGGATAATCTATCGCTTCGATAAAGACTGCGTTTAAAGCAAAGTGGTGATCCCAATGTCAGGAAAGCGGTATTGCTTGATGGACATTATTTGGCATTTAACAACAATGAATTTACAAATCACTGCTTTTATTCCCGGACGATCACGGAGCGAAAGAGAGTTGTAAATTGTCATTACACATTCATTTGTTTTTCTCAGCCAGATTTCTTCCGGACACCATTCTCCGTTATCCACATACATCGACAGTAATTTATTGCCGGGGAAGTGGGATAAATTGTCTCTTCCTTTGGGGAATTTGTTGGTATTTTCCTTCTTTCATTCTTTTTTTTTAACTTTTACCCATACACTCTTTTAATTTTCATATCGTCTTCTTTTCTTTGTCATATCCTATCAGGACATGTGCGAACATGACTCTCCACAACTTCCTATCAGTTTATGCTATCAATTAACATATGCTTAAGAAATAGGTTATCGCCTTTCCCATTTAGTTTTCAATAGACTCTGTGAGTGCTGTAAATTCCTTAAAACGACTTTGTTCCAGAAATTTAAAATCGTTCTGAGCATAAGTGTCTTTTTTGTTTTCATTTGATTTAAAACTTTCTCATTGTTCCTGTTACTTTGAGGATTCTCCTGCAGATCTACACATCCGGATACTTTGTTTCTTAGCTTACAATACGGATTATATATATATATATATATATATATATATATATAATATATATATCCTATATTTAAGAGAACACCTCTGAATAATTCGTCTTATTATGCGTAAAACGCAACATTCAAGCGAAAAACTTGACCCAGTGAACTTGACCCAGTGAACTTGACCGACATTCATTTTGTGGGTACTGTTTTCTAAATCCAACGTTTGTTATCGTGTTATTAAGAGCTGTTCATTGTCTGCTGATCGAATTAAATGATGTCGGATTCGTTTATATTCCTTCTTGCCTAATGCCGTTCCTTGTTACCAACACAAACACAGAAACACACACTGACGATATACAGTCACCCCCCACCACGAGAGTGTCATGTGGCACAAGGCCTTTTTAACGTGGGCATTCCGAGCCCGTGAGCTCGGCCAAAAATATGCCCATTGAACCCGTATAAACGTGTTCAGGGCCGGTTTACCTCCCCGAAGGAGACTCCGCCCTTCGGCGTAGCCTCCTTCGGGTTCCTCCCGTCCGTAGGAAGAGAGTACAACCAAACAGTCGGTTCAGACTTGAACGACTGACTCGGAAAAAAACAACACACACACACACACACACACACACACACACACACACACACACATATATATATATATATATATATATATATATATGTATGTATATATAAATTTCTGTGTTTATTAACTAAATTTTTTATTTAATAAATGAACGAACTTTTGGACCAACCCATATATATATATATATATATATATATATATATATGTGTATGTGTGTGTGTGTGTGTGTGTGTGTGTGTGTTTGGGTGTGTGGTTTGTGTATATTTATATGTATACATATTTGTCCATATACACACACATATATATATATATATATATATATATATATATATATATATATATATATATATATATATATATATATATAACAGCAGTATAAATTTCTGTAAATGTAAATGTGGTCATTGAAGTCAACACTTTAGACCTGATGATTGCGTTTAATATGAAACATACGGACGCCTCTGCGTGTTGACTTCAATGTCCACTTTTATATTTACATGTAGAATCGTTCCTCCTTGACAGAAGGGTATCCTCGAACGCACATCCAGTTGGCAACACTTAGACCACATTATGTTGCAGCCTGTGCCATTTCCTTTCTGCCCGTGTATAATACTATGACCGTCTGCTATTATGACATTAGGCCTTTTCCTTACCAACATAATACATGAACATAAACAACCCAAAATATAAACCTAATCCAGCTCGTCAATCTCTTCCTCTGATTTCTCAATTCCCGGTTACCTTACACACCTTAGAATGGACTCTAAAATCCATATGCATGCCCTGGGAGTTTATGCCCGCGATCATTTCCCGCTAAGTAGAGAACTCTCTTTAGAACCTCCAGACCATTCGTATATGTGATTGCATCTATGCCTCCTCAATTCAGTAAGTTATCTTTTCTTTCTCTACAGTTCCACCTCATCTCAAGACTGTTGTACGAGTTATCGACACCTGATTTTCCCCCTAGAACTGAGGCTATACTGAGTGAGATGTCCAGTAACCCCTTCGATGGTATTAGACATCATCTCTCAATTAGACCTGCATAAAGCAAGTGATGGTGATGGAATACCAGCCGTTTTCCTAAAGAAATGTGCCCCTGAGCTGGCTCTACTTCTATCCAAACTATACAACTATTGCCGCCGCCGATTCTTGCTTTCCAGCCTGTTAGAAGTCCACCCTCTGTTGTCACGGTCTTTTAGAACTTTCCGACCCATTTAACTACCATCTTATCGGTCTACTACCACTCGTCGGCAAAGTCTTCGTGGTTTTAATCGATGTGGAAGCAGTTAAGCATCGCACCTCCCATGATCTGCTCATCTGAGAAACAATATGGTTTCCGCTTTGGTCGGTTTACTGCTGATGTGCTATCTATCTATATATCTCTCTATCTATCTATATATATATATATATATATATATATATATATATATATATATATATATATATATATATAGAGAGAGAGAGAGAGAGAAAAGAGAGAACAGCTGAAGCGAAAGAGAGGGACATAAGTAACAATACTGCATGATATATGTCAGTTTAACATCTCACGTTGATCTTTAGAGCAAGTGTCACTACTCCTCTTAGATACACACAGACACACACACACAGACACACACACATATATATATATATATATATGATAGCAACATATATATATATTTATGACTACAACATATATATATATATATATATGACAACATATATATATATATATATATATGACGACAATATATATATATATATATATATATATATGACAACAACATATATATATATATATATATATATATGACAACAATATATATATATATATATATATATATATATATATATATATAACAATATAGATTTATGTTAATGCTATGTTTAGTATGGCTTGAGGATCACTCCGGATCTGATATTTTCCACATTTTTGCAAAGAACGAACAAGTTTCTTTCGACATCTTGAGCTATTGCTGTATAGCACCAGGATCTTATGTTAATCGAAACAATGCTGATTTGATTATTTTTTGATGAAGGCCTTTTTCAAGACTCACACACACACACAAAAAAAAAAAAAGAAATAAAAAATGAAAAAATTCTTTAACATATTTAAAATATAAAACTTTTTTTTCGTATTTTATTATGAATAATGTTTCGGTTATTTACCATGCTTCCTCAGTAGAAATCATAGAGACACTCTAAACCGACACAATAAATTAATTGTGAATTCCATAAACTTTTCGACGTCTTTATAGTACGCGCTTAACACGAGTTATGTATCGTTTTGAATTCATAGATCTAATTTTCCATTCCAATGGCAGATAGGAGGTCCCGCGTGCCATACCATAGTGGGTGCGGAACATAGGGATTTATATCTTTCCCCAAGGGTAATTGTCCGAGAGTGAATATAAGGAACTTGACTGGAATTCGAACACGTGCCGCCGATTTCTCTCTTCGAGACGGTAATCGTTAAACTATAGGCAAAGATTCAAATTCTCTCTCTGTTTTTTTGTGCTCAGCCACTTCAGGGTGTAAGCGATTATGACTCTCCACAATTTTCTGTTCTCTTAGCTCTAGATTTTGTCTTTTTGTTATTACCTGTTGTTAACTGGGGCAATGGATTGCTTGTTAATTTTAACGCCTCTAAAACAAAACTGCTCTCTATTAAGCATCTGATTGAGCTCTTTTTTCCCTTACATCAGCGTGAATAATGCCAACCTCCAGGACAGTGATCCGTTGCATCTTCTCTGGCTAATGATCTCGTCTAACTAAGTTGAAACACTATATTGAATCCATTGTTAGGTCTGCTATTAAGAAAGTTGGTTCACTGTGTGATGATAGACAATTTTTCTCTCCGGGATCTAACTTACATATCTATATCATTCGTCCATGCTTAGAATATTGCTGTCTCATATGGTCCTGCTAGAGATCCTATATAGGAATGCAAAGAATATCAGTATTATTACTGGGCTCGACTTCAGTTACTTTCCCACCGTAAAGGCACAAAGAGGCTACATGGCATTGCCTCCTTTATTATAAATATGTGCATTCTAATGGTTTATATGAGCTTTTCGTTATGGTAGCTAGAATTTATAATTCATAATATCCGGTCAACTTTGATCTTCAAAAATTTAAATGTATTGTCAATCGCTATCTACTGTCCTGCTGGTTGCTCCTTTATTCTGGTCCCTTTGTAATTGTTTCTTTTCTCTAATACTTTAAAACCCACTAAATCCCTTCTATCTTAGAGGCTTTATTTCTTTGTTTTGGGGTGAACGTGATTAAAAAAAAACTCTCCTAAACCTTGTTCTACCATCCATTTACTGAAGCTAAGTAGATTATGCGATGCTTTCCTCTGTCTCTCTTGCCTTTAATCTGTCCTGTGAGTATCAGATTTTCCAAGCCCACTTTCCTCATTATGTAGCCTAGAATTTTCAACTGTTTCTTCCTAATATCAAGAGCCACATTTCGGTAGAACCGTATTTGTGTTGCTTCAGGTCTCTTCTTCATCTTTGAGGAGAGAATCCAGTATTCAATGTCTTATAGGAGGACATATTACGTAACAGTTCAGTACTTTTTATTTGTTTCTAAAGAATTTTTTTCTGTTTCTTAATACTTTGCTTACCTTTTGGAAGGCATCTTTGGCTATCCTGATGCGTTTTCGGATTTCAGTGTCATTACTGTCATTCCATTTCATGCTCCCCACCAGTCATGGTGGCATGCCCAGGGAGAATCAAACGTAATACACTCACGCATCGATCTGCCAGACGTGCTCGATAATCAACTCATCATTGCGACCGCACATGTAGACATTTTTATCAATCAAAGTGGACTTTCACACAATTAAAAAGAGATAATGTCAGTTGATGTTTATTATGACATTTATTGTTTACGATGCAATTACTCCAATTAACTTTCATGTAACAAGACTCGATGTTGCTCGTGAACTAATTCTGCGAAGGTTTTTGGAAGACCCGATCCGTATATTGAAGAAGAAGCTTATATCAATAAAACATATAAAATAAGGAAAATGAAAATCGATTTTGAAATAATTATATGATGTTAACATCAAAGCCCATTTTGAAAAAAATAAGCAGATATAGATGGATGAAAACTGGGACTATTTCAAGCAAAATTCCCTAAAGCTTTAAATATGATTAACCAACAACAAAGATAAAAAACAAAATAGTTTTATGACAAAATCATTCAAAAATAATCCGAGAATAAAACCTGTGTAAAGGACGCTGATGCTGAGGGAGAATGACCTGTAAATGGTGATCTTTAATTAGAATCCAAAGGGCAAGTCAGAATTTGTAATTTAGAAAATCATGAATAATCAAGATGTATTTTTTATAATTTAGAATAATTATATATAAAAAAATAAAACATAAAAATAAATAAAATAAATTACCTACTAAATAACGCAGACGACAATGAATTAGGATAAGCCATAGTGAAAAGATTACAACAAAGGAAAATATAATTTTAATGGATTTTGTTCAATCAGTACCTACTCACATACGTATATATCACCTACATTAGGTGACTGAGGAAGGAAAATAGAATAATGCTTATAATGAGCTCAAATATAGCCATGTTGACCCTTCAACGACCACGTATTTGTATATTTCTTTAGATTTATTTGGACGAATAGAGAAAAACGCTTATTCTGCAATGCCAATTCAGGCTTATATTACGAATGTAAAAGAGATTAAATATATTCAATACCAAATCCCATGCATTAATACAGACACATGCACATCACAACCTTCAATTTGCACATACGCAATATGCAATATGCACAGGAGAATACACACACATGTAAGCATATCTCTATCTCTATCACTTTCTCTCTCTCTCTTTCTCTCTCTCTCTCTCTCTCTCTATATATATATATATATATATATGTATATATATATATATATAATTTATTTTCGGATATTACATCGGAGAATATATATATATATATATATATATATATATATATATATATATATATAATATTTATTTAAAAAATATGATTCCAACTCGCGATATAAGAGGTCTCATGTTTCAAAACAAGAGCCGAAAACTTCAATATAATTATTTGAATTAAATTGAGTTAATTATATTTATGCTCTACTTTTGTATCGAGCACTATTTTTAAAAAATAGTAACTAAAATACTAAGGAACTTTGAATTATTTACCTAACCAGTTCTTTCCTATATATTTTCATACACACACACACACACATATATACATATATATATATATATATATATATATATATATATATATATATATATATAATTTATACGAAAATTCTGACACAAATATATTATAAAATCACTAGAAAAAAAGCCATTTTGTTTCATCACTTCTGTTGTCTTATCAAGTGATGTAGAATAAAGAATTTTTTAAGGTTCAAATCGACTAAACACCCCTCCATAGGGGAAACGCTGTTACATAAGCTGCAATAACCAATCAAAATGTAAGTATATGAAAATTCAAATAAACTTGACAACGAACCTTGGTTATAATAATTAATGTCTTAATGTTAGGATTAGACTAAAATAGAAATCATTCTAACTAATTAATATTAAATTTTACTATAAAATTAAAAATTAAAAATTACCAATATTAAATTTAATCTGTATTAAGTTTAAAATATTATAAAATTATTTAAAGAAGAAACTGAGGAAAACATACATATTTTGTTATTTATTTTGTTTTAATTGAAAGGCCAAAACTGAGTATAAACGCTAAAATCTAATATTAATGCAAAGCTTCGTTACAACTTAGATACATTTAAACTGGTGATATGCGTAGGAGAGGATGGAATTTTGCAAAAGACAATACATACACAATCTGATTATAATACACAAACACGTAGACATATTTAGATATATAAACACGCAAAAACACGGACGAAACAGGAAATAGATGTGATCAACGTCTATGATTTTGAACACGCATTTACTGTTTAAAGTAAATATATTTTGAACGCAATTGCATGCCTTGAATTTCAGATAAAATGCTGATAATTATCCTAAAAAATGCGTTGTTAGTAATTTAACTACACAAATATATTTTCATACTTTCATAGTTTTTTTTTTCTTTTTGTTTGGGAGTCCACTTGTTGCCCATAGTTACACTAACAGGTTTTACCAGCCCTGAACCTGCGCCTCAAAACCTCCAATCTCCTGATCAGAGGCCTTGTTGCCAGATGTAGTTTATCATCATACAAAGGACTGCTTTATGTATGAACATAAGAGGGGCGGGAGTAGAGATTATGAGGCCTTGGTGGAAATGATTTCGGCATACCCTCGTACCAGACCTCCATGAGATAAGATTTATTTTAATGTATTCTTAATCATGGAAGTGTTGAGTTTCATTTAATAATCCCAGCTGGATTTAACAAATTGAACACAGTTCATTGGATATATATATATATATATATATATATATATATATATATATATATATATATATATATATATATATATATATATATATATATATATATATATATATATATATATATATATATATATATATATATATATATATCCCTCAAATATGGGTTAAATAGCGTGGCAAATTATACTTTCTACCTTCGGAAGAGCAGCCAGTCGAAACGAAGGATAAATCCGAGTTGAAACCCTGCTAAAACGCAATGAAACAGCGTGAGAGAATGAGTCTCATAACTCCCTATAACTGACAGATTTGTATATATATATATATATATATATATATATATATATATATATATATATATATATATATATAAAACATTAGGCAGCATATGATTTACATACAAAGAATAATCACACATAGAATTAATCAGAAGTATCAATGCGATTATTGGCGACATCCATCGCTAGAAAACATAATATATGCATTAAAATCCTGTTCATCCATAGTGCGAGTTTTGATCCTTGAAGAAAAACTTGTTGTCTGTAGTTTTTCAGTTTATTTGATGTTAAAATGCTAGTACTTACGGACAGTCTTCCATCCATCATCAGGCATGTGTTTTTTTTCCTTATAAAATCAAAAACTTGAGACGATATACCTGTATGTCGACCGAAAGATGTTTTTTGAATATCTGCTATTATTGACGGTTGTAAGATATCGGAACGTGCAAAGACGCAACGCTAAGTTTTTCAAAATTTTTAAGTGAGAATTTTATTTAAATATTTCTTGTGATGTGTTAAATCCACGTATTCTATTTTTACAAGTGTATTCAGTTTTTATGTCATGAACTAAGTATATAGTTCAATAATATAGTGTAATGTCATAGTAGTAATTTTTTATAGGGAATTTTTTTTATGTACTGCGGATCGATAGTTTTAATAAACATAAAACATTAGGCAGCATATGATTTACATACAAAGAATAATCACACATAGAATTAATCAGAAGTATCAATGCGATTATTGGCGACATCCATCGCTAGAAAACATAATATATGCATTAAAATCCTGTTCATCCATAGTGCAAGAATTGGGAACATTCCCTTTTCAATGAGTATGTGATTAGTAAAATAGTATTAAAATTAGTTTGATTTTAGGGGATAACACATTCTTTTTATACAGGCATTGCAAAAAAGATCCCAAATTCTAATGGCTGTTGTAATAAAACAGAAGCAGCCAGCATTAAATAATATGTCTTTCTCTATAGGCGATCGTATATTAAAGGGTGTTTAAAAAATAATAAACACACAGACACATAAAACTTTCAGTTTGATCGTTTAAATGACGTCACATTGAGTGACTTGAAATTGATTCCATGAGACCGCTAGAATTAAATAAAAAAAATCTGTAACGTAAATACACACAGAACAATTCGTGAAAACGAATATAGCAACATTCGAAAGTACTCGGGAGAAATAAGATAAAATAAAAGTTAATATGAATTTTAGCAACTTTATCGATAACGCAACACGACTTATTCGGAAATTTGAAAGATTTAATAAAAAAGCATGATTGTCACAATTTGTTCATATTATTTAATAAAACACATATTAGAGAATTGTTACTGCCGAAACATCTTATTTATATTTTTAAAAAAAATTCTTGTTTTTATTAGAAAAAGGGCGAAAGATATAAAAAAAATTAATACATAATCTAATTAACTGCGACATAGATTTGGTTTTTTTCCAAAGTCAGCATTTACTGGTAATATTTTGAATGACAGAAGAGAAAGCATTTCATTCACTAATAAACTAACAATTACGCTGTAAACCACGTGTAATAAAAGAGAAACGAATGATATACATGACATTTTATCATTCAATCATGTTTTGATTATTCAGATTTCATTTCACTACTTTTTATTTTTCATATATTCAAAGTAATATTATTTTAAATGACTTCTGTAATACATCCCACATTCATGTTTTATATATTATTTCTTTTATCACACACACACTCACATACACGGACACACACAGACACATATATTTTACGACTAATACTAATAAACATAATTTTTTCCCCCCAACGTTTGGTACAATATTGACTTTTATGCACGTGGTATTGGTCAAGTGCGGATTAAAACCTCTGTTAATATACATCGAGTACTTTTTTATTGTCATCGGTCATTTTGCGCTACTTTTACACACACACACACACACATTATACATACATACATATATATATATATATATATATATATATATATATATATATTAAACACCCATGTAATCCTACCAAATCAACATCAATAAACAACCTACTCAGCGAGAACACGGATATGATACGTACCTCCAAATTTAAAAAGGCTTTTACAAGTGATGGATGACCTTATTTTAAATGTAAAGGCACCAACATTTAATAACATTAATTCATGAACGTAACCGCACTGTGCTGGTCGTACGTTGGGATTATATCGTCTTTCAACAACTTTTATATCTACAATAGCAATTACACACTTTATACGTGAAAATGTCTGTTTAACCGGAATTGCTCTGAAGCAACAAACTTTTTGTTAGTTTTTACATTCATTATGTCCAGAAAGGAAGACACTTGTACGCATCCAAGAAAGATTTAGTCGGAAGTTGAGATATTGCTTCTTAGACACACACACACACACACACACACACACACACACACACACACACACACACACACACACACAAAATATTCCCTTTCTCCTACGTTCGCCGATAGCTTAGGGAGAATGATTTGGCACTATGCTTAATGCATAGCTCTTCCTCATAATTGAGCGCTCTGGTGCTGGTCTAGCGTTTATATACATCACGCATATAATACATTAACAGATACCTTTTCTCTGCCATGCACCGAAAGTTACCCCTGTCTGTGGATATATATATATTTATGAAAAACTTAGTAATCCGTATGGGTAGTCCCAAAGAGGATGAAATCCTGAGAGCTCAATGTAAATCCAGAGCTAATATTTTAAAGAAAAACAGACCACTTTAAGGTTCCATTATAATAATTTATTTCACCAGAACACTTTTAAAGGACGCCGGTTCATCAGATAGCACTTCCAAAAAATGAAACGAAAATGAAATGAAAATTGATGGGTAGTGTAAGTTTTGTAATTTAACAGAGTGTGTAATAAGAAGTGGTTAGAGAGACATGGTAGGGTTTAGGAAGTGTTTAATTTAATATCTCCCTCAATCATACTTAGTATTGAGGGAGGACCTTGACGGATTTAATCGGTTAACTTCACGGAAGTGATATATTGAAATAGGAGGGGAGAAGAGAGAAAAGAAAATATATGATCAAATGTTAGGACTGTTGCTATGGTAAAGGAGCCAAAGTACACGGAGTGAATCAGCATAGTACAAATTGGCCCTGAACGTTGTCGCACATAAACACAAAGTTATAACATTCTCACTCATTTCCGTTGTTTGTAGTAGTGATTGGATAGAAAGTGTGTAGAGTGTGGCTGTCTTATCACACAGCCATATTTCCCCAGTCCTCATCTGCGAGCTTTTCCTGTTTCCAAAAATCTAATTTCATTTAAAACGTACAATATTTCAAGAAGTCGAGGAAATCCATGAGAGTTTCGTCCACAATCTTTCCCGCTCTTTTGAACAGGAGTAGAGGTGTATCCCTTGTTTCGTGTTTAAGATTCGGCTTCCGCTTCCATATAATGTCTTCTCTTTCACTCCCAGTAACGTCTTGTGCCCTTGTTAATTTATAACATCATTTGTGGTGAATTGATTAAAAAAAATGTTGCTCGCTACCCACCAAAAGGAGTTCTAACAATGTTTCCATCAATGGAAACGACGCTGAATAATCTATGTGACATATGAACGGGATTACTTCGAAGGAGATTAAATGAGGATATGCGTTGTAGTTTTCTTTTTATAGCACTAGCCCCGATACTTTTCGATTAGACCTCGTATATATATATATATATATATATATATATATACTAAGTATGATTGAAAGAAATATTAAAATAAACCCTCTCTAAACTCAACCATGTCTCTCCCACTACTCCTCCCTACCCTCTGTGTTAACTTACATAAACTTGATACTACACGTCAAAAGTATGAATTTTCATTTCATCTTTCATTCGACGGAAAATTAGTGGCAAGTGAACAATTGATTTAATTTCAAAAGCAGAATACTACCTCTTTTTTCGAAAAAAAAAAAACAGAATTAAAAGGAAGTTTGTGGGTTTTACTGTAATTAACCAATGAAATGTAACAAACACTAAATTCAAACTAAAAAATGGCATGAAGTTGTCTGCATATAAATCCTAGACAATTTCATTCGGAACTATGGTTACATTATTTCGTAAAATATATAGAAGTATGACGTTCTATTTTCACAAGAAGTTAAAGGGAAAGATGTAGTGAGTTTTTATAAACTAATATTAATTAATTATATGTTCGGTCAACTTTCTACATAAAGTTTTGTAGTTGATAATTAAAACGTTTATTTAAGAAATTGTTAAATAACCGTTTAAAAAATCAGATAGTAAAACAAAACTAATTTGGCAAATTAATATGCAACAGTTAATTAAAGAGCATCGATGTAAGATGTTAACAATACTAACTAATCAAAGTAAGATGTTAATAATATTAACTAAACACGTGTACATCCATATAAGATGTTAATAATATTAACTACACACGTGTACATCCATATAAGATGTTAATAATATTAACTACACACGTGTACATCCATATAAGATGTTAATAATACTAATTAGACATCAATACAGAGCTATATTATATCTAAATGAATCTTACAAATAGAATAGTAAGTCATGTAAGCTGCACCGCAATTCATCTACTAATTATTACTATGAGAAAAAAGTATTATCAAATTCAAAGTTTAACCATATTGTATGGTAAATATAGACTACACTTGTCTACAATTTACGGTTAATTCTCTTCTTTGGTTTAATAAGGAATTTTTATCAGAAAATCTGATTATTTCTAGTTTCTCATGGAAGCATATAAAACATTTTTCATTTAAAGATCTACATGTTCTAGCATTTTTTAAAAATATTTTCCATTTTACCGTATATAATTTTTTCAACAGTCGGATTTTGTATTGTAGAAATAGTAATTAGATCAACAAGAGAGTTGGTCAAACATTTGTTTCGTAATGAGAAATCGTTAGAATTCTTTCAATTACATTGATTAATATTATTAACACCATTTATCTTGGAATGTGCATTACTATCAACATTTTTGAATTAGTTTAAAATTTTATTATTGTTTTTTTATAATCTTCTCAAGATTATCGGTGCAGCTATAACTTAGTTTTAGTTTGTTTCTGTTAAATATTTTTCTAAGAGGATTACTTTTAAAGACATTTTTATCAGTTAAATGGAGGAACTTCTGACCTAACTTAGTACTGACGACTTGATTAAATGAGGTTGTGTACCAAATGATATTTCTATTTCCTTAGATCGTTATTATCATGTTTTCTTTACTTGATTTCAGCGTACTTATAACCACTATTTTAAAAGCAGTGTTATAAACACTGGTATATTTTTTGAACACATCCTTGTCAGATGAGTTGTTGCAAATCCTACATTCTAAAGATGATTGTATATGTTTGGTTACAGATGGAGGGTGGTTAGAATTAGGGTGAATGTATATTGGGTTAGCATTATTTTTCATATTACCTTGGAATACATCGTTAACAAGATCTAATGTAAAATCAAGAAAAACTACTTGTTTAACATTAGTAGCAATCTTAACCTTAAGGTTTAAACATTTTTAATTCTCTATAGATCATTTTTCTTAATTTGTCAACTTTAATTTTAGTAGAAGTTTTTACTACCGTAAGACCATCATCTCTGTATAACTCTATATTATCAACATTAACATCATCATAAGCACTAAGATTATATAGGATAAATAAACCCACCAGGTCAGAAGACTCTGCACAATCTAATGACCCCATAGAAATATTAAAGTGATCATCAGAGTTTTTAAACCATAGTTCATTGTTGTTAAGGAAAAAAGAAAAATAATACATATTAGATTGGCTAGATTGAAAAAACATTCTTTCAAAAATATTCTTTCAAATATTTTGAAACTACCAGCGTCTCTCGTTTCGTGCACATGTGTAGTCCTGACAACATCAACAAAGCCCAGTCCAATGAAATGCTAACGGATGAAACAGCACCACAAAACTATTTTTCCAATTTGTCAAACTCTTTTTCTAAAAACTGTTGATATATAAGATTATACAAAATGTTATATATCTTTATATCACATGCATACTCATTAGGATTGTAGGTGAATCAAATGTACCATAGCCGTGGTAGTTTTTACTTTTCCTAGACTGGTTGGCAAATAAATCTATAGAGCCCAGTCTACTTTACGATTTTTCTCGAGTTTTGAATTCAGAATTGTCCTTTTTCAAGACCGGTTGCCACCCAAGTTTTGATGATCCAGTCTGTCCTGCTACATACCATTGACTGGAGTGGAGAGAAGAAATGGATTCATACATTTTTCAATGGTATTTGCACATATAACGAATTCGACTGGAATTCAATTTCGTCTCTCTACAATATTTACAGTTGGACTTTCATTTCGACCGTTGCACTTTCCAGCCTTCTACATGTGTCTGTCGATTCAAGTAACCTTTAGGGATTTTCGAACTGAATCCTTAATTTAATCTCTGGCAATAGACTCGTTTCTATGTTCATGTTTCGAGATAACTTGTCTTATTCATTTTAGTATTACACAGGTATTACTCGCCCTCTTTCCAAAGAGGCTAAGTACGTATTACCCAGCCCAGGGATTGAACTCACAATTACTACGCCACCAAATTCTCAAACCAACTTTTTACCTCTCTAAGCTGTTGTTCGTAATGTCTTGGCAAATGTAAAACCGAAGAAGCATATTGAATATAAGATAGGGGGTGGAGAATTAGTGAGGAATCTTTCTAACGAGTTTAGCCGAAAGGATACCTGGAAGGTAGTAATGGGGCTTGTGATTTAATGACAATGGTTATGGTAATATTAGCCGTTTCCCCACAAGGAAACATTTGGCATTTGTTGACGATCATCCAGTACAATTTTTGGTTGAAATTTGTAAATTACTCTCTTAAAGCAATTTTTTTTTAAAAAAAAAAGCAAGCTCCTCAAATCCAGTAGCTTTTATCGCTCATTCCAGCATTGATGACGGTTCCTTCCTAACCTTTTGTCTGAAGTCATGTGGAATATTAACATGTTTATTATACCATTATTTTCTCTTCGAGTTACATTTCCTATGCATTTTAGTTGCTGCTGCTGTTAATAGTCCACGTGTGGTTTCTGTTATTTGGTACAATTCTTTGTTTGTGATCCTAATGGATAGCGGCTCGGATTGAAGAATCGGGGAGCCGAGTTCGAATTCCATTCGTATCCACTACATTTACTTACTTGCTAATACCCTTGGGAAAGATACGAATCCTCTTTTTCTCCCCAAAGCTATGGGTTAATAGCAGGACAGACCGGTTTCTACAGGTTTGGATAGCAACTGGCCTACCACAGAAAGAAATGGCAACCTACTGCGGGAAAACATCTGCCACGTCAGTCATATATCGAAGGATACATGATCGCCTAAGCGTGTATTACGCATGGCACATAACTGACAGACGGAGTGCCAGTCCATAATTTTCATAGTATGATCTTTGCCAACACCTTCAGGCTTCACCCAGTCAAAGACTTTACCATTGACCTTAGGGTACGGTTCTATACAGCTGACAGTTTATATATTTCTGAACAGGTTTGGCGCCATGCATAGCATCCATATGAGAATCTTTGTCTGGCGAGGCTATTTAAGAACGTAACTCCAGTTTACAGATCGATATTTTGGTTTCGTAGAATTTAGAGGTGTTGAACGAAACTCACTCTGGTGCAGCCAATACTTGAGTCAAATGTTGATTAGAACTGAATGGAAACAAGATATTGATATGATCACCCACGTCCTGAAGGGACACGACACGTAAAATAAGATATATGTATGCCTGTGTGTTATTAATTCCTTGCTTGTTTATATCCTTAGATTGAAAGCTTAGCAAGTAATGGATGTGAATAGTGTATTTGGTTACGCGTAACTCTCGAATAAATGGTTCTATTAATTGTATTCATATCAGCTTTTAGACACTTTCTTCAAACGAAAATACCCGAATAACTAAATTTTGAATCTTTTTTTGCTTACACTATTCTCTAATATTCCCAAATTAATACTTCTCTTTATGAATACACCCCCCCAAAACACGCGTAAATGGAGTTACATTTCATAACTCTCAAAGTATAATTATTTAAGGACATATGAAATTGATATGAAAAACAATTTAATACAAAAGGAAACCTGAATAAAATTTATGTTTAACAAACATGATCCCCATTAAATTCTGTCGTTGATATTATCAATGCAGGAGGTTATGGCGGATCTTGGAAGAAACACGAATTCACCTCCCCATCCACAAAAGCGGGTTAAAAAGCAGGACAGACTACAGACCCTTGTTTTGACTTGCAGTCAGTCTCGGGATGAATTCAAACCGGAGGAAAGCTGTTTGGAAGTCTTCGTTCAAATTTGTTATCAGTTCTTCCAAAAAGAAGGGCTGGTTCTACACAAGTCCTCACCTCTATAAAGATATTATCTGTGGGAGTAGTTTAGTAGTTCTGTTCTAAACTGAATTGTTCGTCCCTCATATGTCAAAACCGGCGGGCATGTCCATTAAACACACGCACATATATACATAGACATAATTATATGTTCCCTTATCTTGTCTCCACTGTGAATTTTGCTGAAATTACATCCAGTTTTCAGAAGATGTGATTGTTACTAACGCACGCCCACACACATACACACACATACATACACGCGCACACACACATATCTATTTATCTATCTATCTATCTATCTATCTATCTATCTATGATAATATTATAGTTGAAAGTATGCTATATTTATGGGTTAAAGTGCTCAACACCAATGATCTAGCGTAGGCAAATCAACAAAATAAATAAGTAATTTTTCTAAATTCGAATGTGGACAAGCATGCTGATTTTCCATGCCGTCTTTCCCCATTATGCACCCTAAAAATTTCAACTGTCTCTTTCTGATGTTAAGTATAAGTTTCTTATTTGTTTCCATTTTCTCTTAGCATGTTCAAGCTACTTTTCTCAGGTCTCCTCTTCATCCCCGAGGAGACTGTCCAGCATTCATTGCCAGATAGGAGGACTGATATTACTGTTATGGTCCAAGCTCCTTGTACCACGGTGATGGTCCAAGGTTAGAACCAATGAAAGAATAACACGAACACAGGTATGGAATACAAAGATATATTACAATAGAAATATAATACAAAGAAGTATAAGTATTAGTAATGACCATCAGATTTGGTTAGAGTGAACTATGTTGCCTCTTGAGAGGCGCAGTATTTATAATGTCAGGAATAGTCTATTGTTATTATGGGTAAGTTCCCATTGTGGCACCATTTACCAAGGCAGAAAAAGAAAAGAAAGAAAAGAAAGGAAAGGAGAGGCGAAGACCCAAAGCGTGGATGATAAGCAGAACACCGCGGCTAAGAGACAATGGATAAGGGATATTTTGATAAGTAACATGTGGCGAAAGAGTGTCATTACAATGGCAGGGAAATTCTGAGTGGATAAAGGAATCGGGTGTTCTGGCGTCGGGCTGTGTTATCTGGGATACATAAACAAACCACTGGTGGGGGAAAGCATCTGATTAAGCAAACCCCAGACGACTAGCCAAAGAAAAGTCCAATTGAAAACGTTAATTTTGATAATTGACAAAACACAGGTGAAACTACAGGGCTTTGGATAGATATGAAAAATTAATTGTGTCAAAAGCCGCACACGATGTGTCCACTGACCGATTTCTTTCGACGGAACATCTTTAGCCTGCGATAATAAAACTGTGTTATCAGAAATGTGTACCGAAAAAAAATGAATGGGAACTTAGAAATGTTTCTTTTCGAGGCGACGGTCTGGCAGTGTAAAAAAGACCACCCATTCTGATAATTAGCGATAAGATGACTGACGAAGTTCAGGTGAGGACAAGAGTTATGACCACCATCGTTCGTATTGTTCTGTTTGCGGCTAGAGAAAATGATAACTGCGATTAAAAGAAAGAAAAGGAAAAGAAAAGATTTTTTTTTTGTTACGCAAGATATTGTTTTTCTTGAAACAAAGCCGCGGAATCGTACACGCCCGACTAAGACATCATTGGTCGAGTGGTGATCACGTGACGCAAGGAGGAGGCTGTCGCCGCCCATCCAGAGGATGGGTATGAGAGGTTGCTACGAAGAAGTGGGGAGGGCAATTCACGCCCCTCTGAAGTATGGTGAGAAGGTGGGTGTAAGAGAAGGCTCCCAAAAATGGAAAAAAAGTGGAAAATTCCTAACCAGAAATAAAAGAGGTGTATATGTATTTAGAATTATCGAGGAACCCCCGGCGCCGACAAACCCACCACGGTTTTGGTCGGCGTCCATATAAGCGAAGTCGCAGCGAGCAGAAATCAGTTTCAGTTGAGTTGCAGTTAAGTTGAGTTGGAAGTTGGTTCCGCCTCGCAGATAGCTGACTTGAAAGATTCGCGCAAATTCCGGACTCCTCTTCAATCCAAGAACAATTTGAATTGCGACTTAGATCCAGACCACCAAAATAAGTTTTTTTTCGACTTTCGCCGAAGACACACCGAAAAACCAATTTCTTAAAGAGCAAACAACTTGAAGTGTTAAAACTCGTCTAACGGAAAACAACGTGTCACAATCCATAGAACGGGTCGGGAAATAGACGCAGTCCTATGTATCCAACAACGAGACATAAAGTTTGTTATCCTTTTTTTTTGATACCTTGAATTTTTGAGTTATCATTTTATTTTCTTTTATGCATATTTGTGTGGTGTCACCCCGTTGAACCCGATTTGCATTATGGTTCCAACTACTGATTGATCTCGTCTGCCTAAGATCAATTCACAACGTGGGTAGGCAGACTGGAGATCAATGCAGTTACTTTGGTAACCAGGCGTTGGAAGCGAGTTGGGAACGACGAGGCTGATATCGAATCTAACCAGATTCCCATCCGAATCACCAAAAGGTTAGAACGTCACATTTGGGTGCCGCGACCGATACCAAGCCAGTTGGTCGTCACAGGACGAGACAACACGACTGACGCGACAGGCGGACGTCACGTTTGGAGCGGCGACACCCGAACGGAGTAGCGAGGAGCGAGCGAAGGCTGTGTTTAGGGACGTCGCAGCTGACGCCGCGACCAAGGACGTCACAGCTGGCGCTGCGACAAGGACGTCACACATAACACCCCCCCACACTTCCGAAGCTTTTGCGTAGCAGGAGTTTTTAATATTTTTTCTCTTTGGATCTATTACCAAAGGTTCTGTGAACTTCCTTTTTCTGGATGATTTTCGTGGTTCTGGCATTGTTTGTGGCCTTTGTATATCAAATGTATCGAAAATCGTATCCATCACTTCTTCCTGGGGTGGACCGTTAGAGTCCTCTAACAGTCTTTTTCTTATTTGGTTTACGTGTCTTTTATGTGAGGATTTGGGTCCCTGTACTATGTAAACCATATTCCTGATTCTTTTTTCAATTGTACCTTGTTCCCAGTAAGATGTGTTGTTTTTATATGCTTTAAAAAACTTTTTCTCCTGGGCGGAATTTTCTTTTTAGTACGCACGACTGTGTTATTTGCTTCGTTTGTTTTTGGTAGCAACTTATCAAACACTGATCTGATTTTTCTGACGAACATCACTTCTGAGGGTGATAATACCGATGCCGTAGCATTATTTGGCGTAATTCGATATACCTGTAAAAATTGTCGTAATGCTTTTTCCGTAGGCACACCATATGCTTTTCTTAACGCTCTTTTGAGTGTATCAACAAATCTCTCCGCTTGCCCATTTGCTCTTGGGTGATACGGCGGGGATTTGATATGTTTGATTTGAAAAAATTCGCAAAACTCTTGGAAGTCCGTTCCTTTATCTGTGACTAGACAATCCACTATTCCAAACTGAGCAAACAGCTCGTGGGGGCAATTTATGGTAATTTCGGAAGTAGGATTTTTGCAACGAAACATTTCCGGCCATTTACTATAACTATCCACTATGATCAAATAGTAAAAACCATCTATTGGACCTGCATAATCTGCGTGTATTCTTGACCACGGGCGATCTGTCACTGGCCATGACTTTTGGATGATTGGTGGTGCTTTGGCTGCTAAGGAACAACCCTTGCATTTTTCCACCATCTGTGTAATGTCCTGGTCCATGTGTTGCCAATATACATAGCTTCGTATTAACGGTTTAATTCTATTTTTCCCTGGATGGCCCATGTGGAAATCCTTTAGGATTCGCGTTTTTAATGTTTTTGGAATTACTACCCTTTCGTTATAAATTAGCACATTATCGCATAAAGAAAAGCTGTCCGATATTTTCTTTTTTTTCTGCTATTTTTACTTTTGTTTCTTTTATGAATTCATCATTTATTGCTTCATTTTTTATCTCTTGTAGTGTGACGGCGAGGTTTCGAACTGTACAACATAGTACTGTCCTGATATCTTCTTCATGTCGTAAGGCTGCGATTACAGAGTCTTCCAATGGCTCTGTTTTCGTTGGTATAAGTCTCGACAGACCATCCGCATGCCCGATATTTTTCGTTGGTAGATACTCCAAGCTGAAATTGTAATTCAGTAGAATTTTACCCCATCTTAGCAACCTATTGGCAATGTAAAACGGTAGACCTTTCTTCGAACCGAATATTGTTAATAACGGTTTGTGATCCGTCTGTAGAGTAAAACATCTACCATAGATATATCTATGAAATCTTGTGACTGCGAAAATAATTCCCATAGCTTCTTTCTCTATTTGTGAGTAATTTTTCTCTGCAGGTAGTAGGGTTCTTAAAGCATGCGCGATGGGTTTTATTGTCCCATCCGGCATTTTATGCAGTATACACGCCCCAACTCCATAGGCGCTCGCGTCACTTGCTACTATTATTTCTAATTTTGGGTCGTAGTGTGCCAAAAATAAATCCGAAGTTAACGTCTTAATTATTTTGTCAAACGTTTTCTGGCATTCATCTGTCCACTCCCAAACTTTTTCTTTTTTTAGCAGTTCCTTTAGTGGTGTGCGAAGTTTATGCATGTGAGGAATGAATTCTTGGTAATAATTCACTAAGCCTAGAAAACTTTGTAATTCAGATATGTTTTTGGGAACTGGCATTTTTTTTTAATTGCCGTTGCCCTTTCAGGGTCTGGTCGTCTTCCTTCTTGGTCGATGATATGGCCCAGGTATTTTATTTCCTTCATAAAAAAATCGCACTTGTTTTCTTATATCTTAAATTCATAGCTTTGTATTCTCCTGAATACCTCTTGTACGTGATTCCAGTGTTGTTCAACACTTCCGCTATTTATCAATACGTCATCCAGGTATGCAATCGTGTACTCTAGTCCGGCGAGCATAGTATCCATTGTCTGTTAGAATATACCCAGCGCGACCTTAATCCCAAATGGTAATCGTTGGTATCTGTATAATCCTTTGTGTGTGTTTATGCACAGTAATTTTGAACTTTTCTCATCGACTGGGATTTGTAGGTACGCATCACTTAAATCTATTTTTGAAAAAAATTTTCCACCGTTTAATTTTGTGAATACTTCTTCTGGACTGGGTAGAGGATAGTGGCAGTCTTTTATCGCTGTGTTCAAACACGTTGAGAAATCAGCGCATACTCAAATCTCCCCTGATTTTTTTGACGTAAATAGTGGGTGCGGCCCATTGACTGTATTCTACTTTTGTCAATATGCCGGTGTTTTCGAGTCTAGCCAATTCTTGATCTATGTTTTCTATTGAAGCAAACGGTACGCTCCTTTTTTTTCTTGGAAATAGGTTGAACGTTTTCTTTCATTTCTATATTTGCTGCCATTTTCTTACATCTTCCGAGACCTGCTGAAAATACTTCGGGGAAATTCTCTTTTAGTTTCTCTTTTAATTTATCTGCCTCGGTCGATAAACTTTTTACATTTTGCAGTACATTCTTATTGGTAAATCCCAAAGTTCGAATTTTTGCATCTAGTCCGTACCGAATAAGTTTTCTATATTTTTTAGCACATACATTTTCAATTTTTTGGTCATTCCATTGAATGTCAAATTTGTAATCACTTCACCCTCAAATTTTATTTTTCTCCCAGTTACCGATCTAGCGATTTCATCGGTTCTTAACATGGTAGGTTTGTTCAGTTTTCTCCATGTTTGTACGTTAATAATAGTTAAGTTCGACCCGGAATCCAACTGTAGTCTGACTTTTCTGTTTTGCATTTCTACTTGCACGTATTTTTTTTATGTTAGTCTCATCCTCTTGGTCAGTCCTCGTGATTCTTATTCTGCGTTTGCTTTCTCTTCCAGTCCAACAATGAGAACTTTTATGTCCTACTTTATTGCATGGTATACAAGTTTTAAAACGGTAAGGACAGTCTTTATACCAATGCCAAGTCCCACAGCGATAGCATGGACTGGGTGGTAGTTTTTTCTGATATTGATATTGAGACGATAGACATGTCATTCAAATGAAAACTCAACTGCCGAGACAACGTGGTCGTAGTATGACCAACATAGTTTTTTTCCGTTGGAGATACAATCTTTCAAAAGACATTTAAATTTTTACACAATATTGGTTTTCTACAGCACATTGGTTGGTGGGAAGGAATCGTTACGAATGACTAAATTGGATATTCTGGATTTAGTGTAGTATATAATTAATTTTATTTTTTTATTATCATCATTGGTAGATATTTTGGTATTAATTTTTTTTTAGGATATATTCGTCTTGTTTATAATTAGAATGCATTTATTTACGATATAGAAGATTAATATATTTGGGGTTGAAGCAATATTATATTCAATTTGCTTTATATTAGCATTACTGATAGAGCATCTTAGTTATTATAATATATAATATACAATATAATTAGGAAAGTTATTAGTAATAAGAGTTTGTTTTTTTTTTTTGTTTTTTAGTTCGCCGTAGAAGATTTGTTTAGCAGAAAAATTATATTTTGCAGGGTTTATAAGTTCTTTTTATAATTGATATTTTATAATAATTTGGACATTCACTCTTATAGTTAAGGGTGTACGAATTTATGCTGGTGAGTTTTTTTTTATATGGGGAGATAGTGAATTTATCAGGTTTAGTATTTATAAATACATCTAGAAAAATAATTTTGTTACTATTATTAAGTTCGTATGTAAATTATTTTGGAATTGTCTTTGGAATTAATGAATTTCTTCCATATGCTTGACTAATTATCGACGTATTATAGTAGAATTCGAAATGGCTAAATTTAACTGTAAGTTATATGCTAACAGCTTCTTATATGGTTTGTGAGACTCTCTTCCTACTTCTTGTCTTCTAGTAATGTTTGATCCTCAAAAGTTTAAATCCAGTGTCACTCGTTATATAATGCTTTCTTATTTCCTGTATTTTTGTTGTTGTTTTCCGTCCTTTATATTTTTCTTCGTCTTATATTCTTTCACATTCAATAAAACCCTTTGAGTCTTAGTGGATTTTTTGCTGTACTTGGGGTGAAATTATTCGACAAGGACCGTCATCTTCAGGAGCCGCAATGTTAAATCGCTTGAAGCCATTTTTAGTTACTGATCTGAGAAAACGGTTGCATATAGCTGATAATTTTGACATTCCTGAACGAGTTGAAAACAATGCATGTTATTCTTATGCGAATCACGTCTATTTAAGTACAAGGATAGAGATCTTAGTTTTAAATTTTGTCACATATTACACAGTTGTTAGCATAGCTTGTTTTGTGTTCAATTTTCTCATCTCCTATAATAGTAGTAATAATAATAATAATAATAATAATTATTATTATTATTATTATTATTATTATTACAATGACAGGGGATTAATAATAATAATAATAATAAACATAATAATAATAATAATAATGAGAGGGGATTAATAATAATAATAATAATAATAATAATAATGAACGAAAGACCTTGAAATAGAAATCTCAAAAATGTGGCATATGGGAACATCAACAAATCCCTGTTGTAGTTGAAGCCCTAGGATTGGTTGGAAAATATTCCAGTAGACTAATTGAAGGGATTCCTGGACGTCCATGCCTCAAAGAGATAAAAAATTGTTCTGACAAGTACAGCCCACACTTTACGAATGGCTTTATCTATATATTTCTTTTTTTTTTTTTTTTTGTCAGTGGAAAGTGTCATGATGCCATTTCTAACCTTAGGTACCTGGGCGGGACCCGGAAAGAAATGTGTAAACGCCAGAAATCAAAGAAAATAATAATAATAATAATTATTATTATAATAATATGGCCAATACTCTGCCCGTACCAAACACGCTGACGTAGACAAAACCCGTACCCATCAGTGGCTACGTAGTGCAGGGTTGAAAGCGGAAACTGAAGGTTTTATCCTTGCTGCGCAGGACCAATGCTTGCTAACTAGGAATTATCAAGCACATATACTAAAATATTGTGTCAGCCCAAAATGCAGATTCTGTGATAAATATCCAGAAACGATTGATCATCTTGTAGCAGGTTGTACGGTGCTGGCACCCACTGAATATAAAACCCGACATGACAGAGTGGGCCAATATCTGCACTGGAAAATCTGCAACTTCTACGGGAAGAAAACTGAAAGAAACTGGTATGAACACCACCCAGACCCGGTTACGGAGATAAGACCTGTTACAATTCAATGGGACTACACAATACACACTGACAGAACAATCAAGGCCAACCGCCCAGATATTGTTATTAAAGACCACAAACAAAAACGGTGCGTCCTTATTGATATGGCAGTCCCTGCCGACTGCAATGTATCTTTGAAGATATTCAAAAAGTTGTCAAAGTACAAGGACCTTGAAATAGAAATCTCGAAAATGTGGCATATGGGAACATCAACAATCCCTGTTGTAGTTGGAGCCCTAGGACTGGTTGGAAAAGATTCCAGTAGACTAATTGAAGGGATTCCTGGAAGTCCATGCCTCAAGGAGATACAGAAAATTGTTCTGAAAAGTACAGCCCACACCTTACGAAGGGCTTTATCTATGTAATCATTTTTTTTTTTTTTTTTGTCAGTGGAAAATGTCATGACGCCATGTCTAACCTTAGGTCCCTGGGCGGGACCCGGAAAGAATTGTGTAAACGCCAGAAATCAAAGAAAATAATAATAATAATAATAATAATAATAAAAGAGCCTAAAAAGTTTGTTTACTGCAGGATTATAACGTGCCACTGAATGTTTTATTCTTGCTGCACATGACCAATGCTTGCTAATTAGAAATTGTCAAGGAAACATACTGCAATATTGTGTTGACCCAAAATGTATATTCCGTGATGAATATCCAAAAACAATTGACCATCATGTATCAGGATGCTCGGTATTAGTATTCAACGAATATAAAACTCGTTATGACAGGGTGTGTCAATATCTGCACGGAAAAATCCTCGTGGGAAAGAAACTGTAAGAAACTGGTATGGACATCACCCAGCCCAATTACAGACATAGGAACTGTAACAATTTTTATGGGACAATGTAAATGGAAGAATCAAAGTTAATCGTCCAGATATAATGATCAATGAGTGTAAAAAACGAAATGTGCTCTCTTATTGACATAGCAGTTCCTGCAGAGTGTAATGGAGCTTTGTAGATTTTCAAGATACAAGGATATTGAAATGAAAATCTCAAATGTGGCAGATAAAGGCATCAATAATTCCACTTGTGTTTGGGGCCCTGGGTTTTATTGGAACAGGTTCTGAAGAGGTCCCTGGGAACCCATGGCATAAATAAAAGCAACACAATTTTCTCACAAGCAGAGCTCACACCCGACTTAGGACATTATCTATGTAAAATATAGGTGAGTTTAGGTTGTTTAATTTCTTTAAAATTATTTTTTACACAAATATATTGTAGAAACCCAGAAGAAAATCTATATACAGTAGAACTAAAAGGAAATATTATTATTATTATTATTATTATTAATAATAATAATAATAATAATAATAATAATAATAATAATAGCTGGCATAGAAACAGAGACTGAGAAAAATTATTTCAAACTTTTCCAGTATTTGAACTGAAATCGCCGATTTCATATTCATGCGTCAATAACTGTAACGCGAGAACGCTCTTTCTCTCTCATATATATATATATATATATATATATATATATATATATATATATATATATATATATATATATATATATATATATATATATATATATATATATTATATATATATATATATATATATATATATATATATAATATAATATATATATATATATATATATATATATATATATATATATATATATATATATATATATATATATATATATATATATATATATATATATATATACGTAAAGGTATGCATTTGATAGTGTAAGCGCATGTGAACGTCTACACATTACGTTATGCGTTTATAAGCACACATATGTACGGATATGCATAAACTTCTTCACCTTAAACATATAAGTTTTTATATATATATTTTGCTTACACATGAATGACTGCGTTCTCAGCAAATTGTGCGTCTATAAACACGAGCCTAAATCTATGAGACTATGTATGCTTTTGCGAGTCTGGGTGAAGGCACATGCGTGGATATATCTGTGTAAACGCATTCACACTGGTGTTGTGATGTAAATCTTTAGGGATTTTTTTCCCATTAATCTCTTTTCCAAAAATATTTTCGGGTGGAAAAGAAACTAAATTGGCGTTTACTTGCTTTTCTCATATCCAAAGCATATTTTCTCTTTGGCAAAAGGAATAAATAAATAAATAAAAACGTTCGTACTTTTTCTCTAATCAACAAGCAGATGGATTGGATTTGAAATCTTAAGTCGTCTCCAGAGAACCAAGTAAGCATGCCACACACGAGAAAGATTCCTCTATTCGTATCAGGAAAAAAAGGAAAGCAAAAACAATTAAAGAAATAGAGAAACATAATTGGAATAAAGTTGAAGTGAAAAAAGTTATTAGTAAATTACAGAAGACATAAAAGAGGAAAATGATGAAGAGAAAAAGGAAAAATGCTGAAAGAAAAGAAAGATAGAAATTAAATACAAATACAAATGAATGGAAAAAAAAAGAATGAATAACTGAATGGATATGACAAAAATAACGTATCGAAACGAAATGGAGAAAAACAAGTAAAAAAATCGAAATGGATAAAAGAAACAAAATGAAACGAAATGGAGAAAAGAAAAGTAAACAAAATGAAACAAAATTGAGAAAAGAACATGAAATAACGAAAAGGAAAGTATAAAAACGGAATGAAAATAAAAGCAAACGAAACGAAAGCGAGAAAAGAAAAGTAAGCGAAATTAAATGAAGAAAAAGGAAAGTGAAAAGTAAATGGAGGAAAGAAAATTAAAACAAACGAAATTTAGAAAAGAAAATTAAGCAAAGTGAAATGAAGAAAAAGAAGAAAAAAAACAAAACGGAGAAAAAAAAATGGAGGAAAGAAAATTAAGGAAAAAAAATGCAGAAAATGAAAATATAAAAACGGAATAAGAAAATGAAAAGAAACGAAAGCGTGAAAAGAAAAGTAGGCGAAGTGTAATGAAGAAGAGCGAAAATAAAAACGAAATGGAGAAAAGAAAACTAAACGAAACGAAACAGAGAAAGGAAAATTAATCGAATTGAAATGAAATGAAAAATAAATGAAAAACGAAATGGAGATAAGAAAAGTAAGCGAAACGAAAGAGAGAAATGAAGAAATGAAGAGATTAACAGGCAATGAAATTAATAACGTTTTATATGTATCAATAAATAAATGAAAAAAAAAGAAGAAATAAAACAATAAAACTAAAGAAAAAAGCAATGTGGAAAGAAAAATAGGAAACTAATGTATGCGGAAATAAAGGAGAAGCCGTAGAACGTAAAATTTTAAGTAATTTTCAAGTAATAAATATTTCTATTTTTAATGGATATTTTATTGGGAGCTTTGACGAAGTTCTTTATAATTTTAATGCCTTTAATCACGTTTTGAACAGATCTATTATTCACCAGTTCAATTGAACTCTTGAGTAGATTTGATTTTGAAGGGCACGATATTATCATAAAGAGAGATCTTATCTTCTTCTTCTTCTTCATTTCCTTCTTCTTCTTCTTCTTCTTCTTCTTCTTCTTCTTCTTATTATTATTATTATTATTATTATTAATATTATTATACAACAACAACCACAACAACAACAACAATAATAATAATAATAATAATAATATCTCTTCTTCATGCGCGTTTTTTCGTTTTCAACTTTAGATTTCATATTACCGGTGTTCTCCAGAAAGTCTTGCAACTCCAGACAGCACGTTTCGCAGAATATTTGCAGTGCAAAGCAACGCAGTCTTATAAACCGATGGAATAATTGGCTTTGTTCTGATTTCTTAATATAAGAACTTTAAATTCGACTGTATAGACCCCAGCAACCCAATTATAATAGGGACAATAGTGGGCTGAACATCTTTCTTTCTGGCAACCTCAGTCCAGAGGTCAATGTATATTTTAAGCTTTTCGATTTCTTTGATTTTCATATTATGGTGACCAGGCGCAGCAACACCGATGCAAGTATTATTATTATTATTATGTTTATTTCCTTTGATTACTGGTGTAATTTCATTTCTTTCCGGATCCAGACCAGAGACCTAAGGTCAAAAATGGCATCGTGACATTTTCCACTGAGCAATTAAAAAAATATTCTACATAGATAAAGCCTTTTCTAAGGTGTGCGTTATACCCGTGAGAACTTTTTCTTTATTTCTTTAAGGCATGGGCTACCAGGAATCACTTCAATCAGATTACGGGAATATTTTCCAATCAATCCGAGGGCTCCAACTACAACTGGAATTGTTGATGTGCACATTTGCCCCATTTTAGAGATTTCGATTTCAAGTATTGGACGTTATTATTATTATTATTATTATTATTATTATTAGTAGTAGTAGTAGTAGTAGTAGTAGGATTAGTATTACTAATATTATTATTATTAAAGTATTATTAATACTAGTATTACTAATATTATTATTATTAAAGTATTACTACTTCACCAATATAACTACTAATGTATAGTGTCAGTATTTCGAAAGTCGTAAGAAAGATGTGATTATAAAAGCTTTGGAATCCTAGTAGACCGATTCGTCGTGCCTTGAAGACCAATATTTGCTATATAGGTTACGAATTCGAACCTCGTCTCAAGCTACAGTTATTGTGAATGTGTAAAGTATACTTTTGTTCGTTAAAGTGCGAAAATTCGAAATGAAGATGCAGCTTCGGACTAGACATGAGTCCATTTTCAGTGAAGTCGGTTTAAGTAAAGTAAGAATAAAAAGGAAGTAAAGCAGCCGATGTTATTACAATGAAGTATATTTATCGAGAAAATGGGAAAGGTACAAAAGTAAATCACAATCTGGAAAGAGCGCCCCAAAGGCTGTCAGTTACTGCATACCATTTTATTCGCTCAACACTTGCATCGACTTCGCGTCTAATCAGTTAAGAGAAGAGGCGAGATGCGCTGCATAGTTAACTCTCGATATCCCGTAAAATCATTCTCTATCTAATTTCAGCATTACATCTTCAGTGTATGTATATATATATATATATATATATATATATATATATACATACATACACACACACACACACACACACATATATATATATATATATATATATATATATATATATCTTTTAAGACATTTTGTGTTTATACATTCTTTTTTATAGATTCAAATATTTAAATAAATGCTCTGTTTATAATAAACAGTATTAACAACATTTACCGGCCTGAATGTCCGAGAAATTGTCTTAGAAAATATGCGTCCTCCGACAGGAATCGAATCTGTATCCTATACGGAACCGTCATATAGCCTGACATGCTTTTACCAATTTCGCCACAGAGGAGCAAGGTCGATTTTACTGCTATTAAACTACAATTTTCCATGATTTTCTCACGTACATTCATATCTAATCGATGCGTATCCAAATGTAAACAAATGGCGTCACACATTATGAAATGGACAAAGTTCGACAATTATTTTAAGACATTTTTATGCCTATTTTATTTTTTTTGTACAAACATAAAAATGACTTTGTCTATTTCATAATATATATGTATGTATGTATATTTTTATGAAGAAACCCCCCCCTCTCTCTCTCTCTCTCTATATATATATATATATATATATATATATATATACCCCACTAGAGACTGATACCATAAACAGTTTGAAAAATCCAGTGAATTTTAAAATTAAATTTTGTAGGTAAAAATGGTCATTAACTAAAGATATCTTAATTGCAATTGTAAAGAAAATTTGGTCTGTCTAATGAAACTAAATAAACATTGACCGGTCTTTTGTGAGTTAGTTTTAACATATTTCAAATTCTAATGTCTTAAATTTTGTGTTAATAGGACTCACCTGGATTACTATCAGTATATATATATATATATATATATATATATATATATAGGCTTAATGCAAATACAAACTTAACACTTACCTGATTAGCTGATGTTATATTCAGCACCTCTATTCCGATTTTTCTTAGACGAACCGTTTTTCTAATTGTTCAGTCCACACGTCAGGAGTTTTTAGCAGCTAACAGCCGTTTTTCTGATTCTTTTTAAATATTTATACTAAGTTTGATTTATTTAATTTATGCGCGAGTTTGGATATATATATTTATATGTCAAGATCTCCAGGACGGAATTTCCTTATTCCCTACACAACAAGTAATTGAATAGTCTTGTGGGTGCATTTCTTGTCCCGTACGATTGTATGATGAGAGTCTATTTTTTCTCGCGAACTGTTGTCGTCGGATGTAATCTTGAAACTAAAGTTACAATACAAAAATCCCACTTGGTAATATATGTTGCGTGGGCGTAGTTGACCGATTCTTTCTCACTTTTTTTTAGGTCATTCTGTTTGTTGTCAAGCGTCCCCAAATTTGTTTCCTGTCCTCTCTTAGCCGAAACACGACTCAGTTCACATGGGTAGTAAAACAAAATGAAAAAAAAAAAAGAAAGAAAAGAAAAACGAGGAGAAGAAGAAACACAAAGATAGAGCATCTCTTATTAAAATTATTGCACCTCTGATTTAACACTTAACACTGAGGGCCATTAACACCTCCACACCTAAAGAAGAAAATGGCTATTTTTTCTTAAGACAAGAATTATGCTAGACATAGGATAAGGCGTCAGTGCACACATTGAAAACACCTTTAATGTGGCTTATGTCAAGATCATATTCTTGCAATGCCAGATTCAAACATAAGTCTTCTATTTTTAATTTTCATCGTATTTCAAAACGGGATACTAGGTACAAAGAATCTCTATATTTTCAACTGATGCCGACATATGGACCGCTAATATAGTGTCAATCTTTCCCCTTTAATAATAGTACTTTATCATATCGATATAGCACAGATGAGCAAGAAACAGACGTTCTGTTATCTGCCGGCCAAGTAAGTGCTATCTTGCTCATTAATGCAGCAGCTTCTGTACGGAATTTATACAGCAAGGTCTAAGGATACCTGTATCACCTGGTCCTCAACATCAACACTTTCAACTAGTTCCTGCTTCAGAAGTATAATCAGAATAGCATGAATTGTCACCCTAACTTGGTCATCATTGTCATTGAGGTATTTCACAAGAGGAAGATTGTGAATGGCAACAGTAATTTGGAACCAAGTTCCAGTCCTCTTGGCAATATATCGCCACATAAGGAACTTGTTCTATCAGATCAGAACGAACGGTTGGTTCAACATCACTTGACAGGCGTACCATGGCCCGTAGAACAGCAATACAGCCCACTTCAGCGCTTCCAGCTGCAACTTGCCAGAATTCCTTTTACTAGCAACTGCCGACTGAATGCATTGTCGCCATCCATACATTTTTCCAGCATCTGAAGTTCTGTAAGGCTGTCATCCGAACAGAAAGATATGACACAATTTCAACCTTCCAATCCAAATCCTGATGATTAATCGTCTTATGGAATAACTTCCGATTCCTCCTGATAGAAGTTGACGTCCGCCATATTGTGGGTATCCATTGCTCAATATTCCGAAGCTGGGATAGTTAGTTTCTAAGCATAGCTTAGATGTGGCACAAGACCGAAAATATGGGGCACCTAGTGAGGATCAAACTCACTTTTCAGTTGTAACTGATCTAGCGAGACAAGCTTGTTAAGCATTACTCCACGCCGAAAAGCCCCCCTCCAAAGCTGGGACATGTGGAGGTCGTCACTCCCTCAGTAAAACATAGTTTTCAACGAAGTATCCTGTTGGAATTTTCTCCAGCTCTTCTTTTGGCAATGCGTGATTAAAAGATCGAGTAATTTTGGGATCTCTCCTCTATTCTGTCCTGAGTTGTCTCTTTGAAAGATCCATAGCTCGCTCTGCATTAGCAATGCTATTCCTTTTCTTGAGACTATCAGAATGCCAAGTAAAATCTATGTCGTGATTTAAAATGGTCTCGGACTTTGCCTGGCAAAATCTCTATCTTTTCCCTTGGACTATACCCGAATCACGACAAGGAAATATCCCAGGATTTTCTTCCTGATTTCTCGGGTTTTATCGAAGTGTCTGGTGCGAGTACTATTTTGTAGTAGGTAGTTATCATGTCACAATATATATATATATATATATATGTTTATCCACCGACAGATTGTTTCGCTGTATCACAGCTCATCAGTGTGGATAGACGTCTGGTTGCCTCTTGCTAGGATTGAAACCCGATAAAATTAGCGTCAGTTGGCGCATGGCATAGATGAATGGTGACTGAGGGAACTCGATTCAATTTACCGAAGAGTCTTGCTAATAATTAGCCCTAATAGTCAATGTTTACAAACCCACACTTATATCTGTCTGTATTATATATAATGTAAATAATGTCCACACTTATATATATATATATATATATATATATATATATATATATATATACCGGGTGTAACAACGAAATTGTACAATTGTTAGATTAACATCTGAAGAATGGTATCTTAGAAATGATTAAAGATATCTTACAGGAATTCTCCGAAGTTTTCATAAAGATATTGAACTCTAGTTTG
>CAHIKZ030004573.1:392500-402500 GCA_903632075.3 Acanthosepion pharaonis | reverse complement strand
CTGCGCCCCACACATACTAATCAAAGGGGTTGCAGTTTGGAGAATTAGGCGGCCAGATGTAAGGGGTGATGTGTTCGCAGAAAATGTCTGAAAGCCATGATTTGATTTTCCTGCTTTTGTAGCATAGTGCATAGTCCTGTTTCCGCACATAGGGTCATTCAGCAGCCCCTTGATCTAGGTCAGAACTACCTCCCCAAGGCACTTGATGTTAGCATCCGTGTTGACTCAGGCCCTTCAAGAAGATGAATTGAGGCCTAACTTCACCATCATTATTGATCATTCCAAAGACCTTCGTAATCACAATTAGAATCACCCAACTCTTTCTGTATCCTCTATACTATCCTCAGATTGAGACCTAGACACGCTGAAATGTTCGTATTGGAGCTTCGGGCGCGAATTCCAAGCAACACAACAGGCCGTTCCCAAATTTCTGGCGGAATGATTGCGTCATGCTGCTCTTTTTTCACAGACAGTACCCAGTTTACCCATCGCACCATATACTTGAAGAGGTTAAAATTGTTGTGATTGGAAAAACATCCTCTTGGAAGTCGGTTCCACAGAATCGTGGTCCACAGAAAGAAGCTGCTCGAATGGAGCTTACTTCACAAATGGAATACAGTGGGAATGGAATGGTTCGCTAAAATAGGCGTAGCATGGTGGATCTTAGCCGTGAAGTTTAGAACTGGTGGAACTAAAGAATGTAGTTCGTCGAGCACTTTTCATGTAATTAGCGATACAGCAGGGTCGAGCTTGTACCTTCTCGTCCGTGAGAATGGGTTGATAGGATGGAAAATAATTTGCAACACACAAGGACACGCTTTTAGACGCTAACGAGCCTGGGAAGTGAGGACTGGGCAAATCCTGCCCAAATATGACAGCAGTTCTACATGTTAGGCTAGAGGATAGCACGAGGAGTCAGGCACTTACTGGAACGGTCCAGGGAACACTGATCATTTTTTCTGACTCTAACGTTCGTGTTCCAGCTGGGTTGAGTTTAAGGCCAAATAATTACACCAGGCACAGAGCCTCCCTGAGGGGACATCCATTCACCACGACTCGTATCAGTTCAAAGTTTTATCTTCCTAAGTTCAAATTGCACTGATGTTATCCGCTCATCAGGGGTTTACATAGTCAAGCAGAATTTATTAACATATAACGTATATTGCCTAAACGATACAAATTTAAAGTCACAAAAGTTTGTTTTTTTAATGTGTCTTCTTTTCATCAGAGTTTAGAACTGGCCACACATTTTGGAATCATTGATGGTAGAAATACTGCATAGTGGGCTACGAAGTCTCCAAACATCCCATTCCAAAGTTTGAATTCAAAGTATTATTTCTCGTAAACAGACTGCCACTCAAGTCAAGAGATCTTAATTTGCCCTGTTGATTTAACACAATACTGCAGCAAGATGGATTCATTTTTTTCTCTTACTGAAGGCTTAATTTCCACATGTTAGGGTTGAAATTATCAAGACTCTTTATTAAATATGGGCAACGGCCACCCAGTTTTCACTTTCCAGTCTCGATAGTGTCCGAAAGCGTCTCCGCGTCCTTGTAGGTGATGAATTATTTTCGGCACTATTGCACTTTCGCACCCAACGTCCGCCATGTTTTTTTTGTTTTTTTTCCCGCGACTATTTTATTTCTCTGGTAATTTTTTTCCCTGTTTCTTATTTCTTTTGCATCATGTTGAGAACATCAAACACGCATTTTTAAGCTTTTTCCTGTTTTTCTTTATCACTGTAAAACTAAGAGTATAATTCACCAAATAACATCAAAAATAAATATTTTCACAATGGATAAAGTTCTGTGGCAATTTCATGCCAGAAGTTGAAACAAGGCGAATCACTAAACCCTTAAGCCCATATACATTCCACCAGGTATTCAGAAGTCATCCTCTGTTGGTGAGAACCATTCATGGGCTTAAATTTAGCCTGGACACTCTTTCATATTGCTTCAACTCGATCCGGGGTGACTCCAGTGTTGGGATCCACAAAGTTCTAAGTGTGGTTGACAGTGTTATGGCGGATGGGATGGGGGGTGCGAAAGTGTAATAATGTAATTAATTTTCTAACCTACGACTCCGTTTCAGCAGACGACACTTCGCAAGCCTCTCGTTGTTCTATAGCTATTTTAGTGGAAAGCGTTCACACGGAGTACCTTCCTTAGTTCCAGCAGTTATAACCTCTTCGGCTAAGATCCGACATACCACGCACATTGTAGTGAACCACCATTGTAGTGAACCACCTTCATTCCATTCGCATTCCACATAAATTCCACTCGAACAGCACCTTCCCACAAACCACTACTTTGTAGAGCCGATTTCCAAGGTGAGGCTTCCCCGATCACTACAATCCTAACCTTTTCATGAGCTTTTACAGGGTGAAAATTATTAGAATGGGTTGATACATATGTATCAGGCGTTTTTTAAGCAATATTTATTATGAAAAAAGAAACTTAACAATTCAACAATAAGATTTTTAAGTGATTATTCCGGGACGTATGATTATCGACACGCATTTTTATAACCTGAAAATAAACTAATATTTTTATTTAAAAAAAAAGTAAACAAAACAGCAATTATTATTAAGAAATAACTCGCCTACAAAAACGCTTGATAATTATACACCAACATAATAAAAATATTTCGAATGAGTTCAGTCATTATCAAGTATCAAAATCATGCGATGAATTTGTATCACTATTTTAAATGTGATGCGTTCTGTTTAAATTTTGAATGCATGTGAAGTAATGTAACGTGGTCGTGTCGTCATGCAAAAGTTTAACCTATTGCATGAAGCAAATTGTAATTTGCTATAAAATATATATTAATAACGTCTTATTTGCAGAACTATTTTCTTCATATTGTTCTTTCTATTTAGATTATTCGTGCCAATCTGCATAAGTCTCTTCATTCGATTGAATGGTTTACTTTTCTCTTGTGCCGCTTTCCCGACAGTCTGGCAATTTGGGCTCTCACGGAACTAAATTTCTTCTCTGCAACTGGAGTTTGTGTTAATTTCTGGGAATGAATCATTTGTTCCCACAAGAAAAAGTAAATACATATATGAAAAATACTTTTAAAAATTTGAAATTGGATCCTTTAATTTGTCAGGCGTGAATTTCAGGGCGGGTTTTGATACACTGACATTTGTGCTGAATGGAGTGGAAAAAAGCCACAAATCTCTCATTGATTCAGTATTTCAGAAATATTAATTATATAGGGAGGCACGGTGGAGTAATGGATAGCGGCTCAGATTGAGGAATCGGAGAGCCGAGTTCGAATTCCAGTCTAATCCATTACATTCACTTACGTGTTAACAATGCCCTTGGGAAAGGTATGAATCATTTTCTTCAACCCGGGTTCTATAACCTTGGATGAAAATGGTCTACCGCAACCTACTGCGGAAAAAAAAATCTGCCATGTCAGTTATGTATCGAAAGATACATGATCGCCTAAGCGTGTATCACGCATGACACATAACTGACTGACTAATTATATAGATGAGGATGATAAAAATATAATAATGATATTGAGTACAATGCAGAGTACACTGAGAGTGGAGAATTAATAATAATAATCGGCCACATGAAAGTATTAAATTTTTCTAATTGCCATTTATTATATAAATTATATAATAATTATAATTCTAAGTGAATATTTCGCGTTTCGGATTCTATTGGTCCTACTAGGGTCATATCCACATACATTGGCCCTAATGGAGTCATATTCGTATACATTGGCCCTACTGGAGTCAAATCCACATACATTGGCCCTACTGGAGTCAAATCCACATATATTGGCCCTACTGGAGTCATATCCACATACACTACAAGCAAAACGTTTGGGTACAATCTGAATTTCTCTTAAAATTGAGATATTTTTGTATTTTTTAAGTAAAAGATAAATTTTAGTATCTACATTGTATTTGATTTTATTTTTCAGTCTTTCTACAGGCTCCTCTTACTACTATGAACTTCAAATTTGGATTCGTCAGTCCACAATTCATTTTGCTAAATTATGAATATTTTGTATGAAAAACATTATATTTAGTTTTCACTATTATTAACCACTCAATAGACCTTTTGAGATTACTAAAACGACTCGAGATTTGATTCAGGTCAAGGGAAAAAGAACCATATTATTCGATTTTGCAAACATATTCTATAGCAACTGGTTTACGCATAATTGGAAAAAATCACCTTTCAGCCAAACAACGATCTAAATACTCTGCTAAATTATGAAAAAACTAACTCGATTAAAAAAAAAGGAACAAGATTTTGAAAATTTTGACTTGGCCGCTTCAATCTCCCGACTGTATTGGTATGGGATGAATTGTATAGTAGAGCTCGAAGATAATACTCAAAGTGAGCTTTTTAAGTATTGAAGAATGCTTAGTAAGTTCTGCCTTCTACTTTCTTTTCAAAAAATGTTGGAAAGAATGCCAAAAATAGATAAAGCAGTAATTAAGGCAGGTTGTGGTTTTATTGTACAAAACAAAATATGATGCTGTTATATGATAATATATTATATTTGTCAAAATGAAAGCAGTTATACTACAGCTACAGAAATTTGATCTTTTGCTTTAAAAAATACAAAAAATATATCATTTTAAGGCGTTTAATAAAGAAATACAGCGTGGCTAGAAACTTTTTGCCAGGAGTGTATAATTATCATATTGCGTAGCAGGGGTTTTGAACGTGTGAAGATGTCCCGCAGAAAACGGCAAAGATTTTCGGCATCTTGAAGATTTTTATTTTCTCTTTTAAGTTCTGTTACGAAAAAAAATATTTGCCTATCAGTAATGAAACTGCTTATATGCAAATATTACAGTGCCAGATTTTCTTACATGTTCTGTAATCTCTTGTATGAAATTCCTGCATTCTTTCATTGCTTGAAATCATGAAATATAGAACATAGAGTTTCAAGAAGCGGGATTTGAGAAGTCCTCCCGAATTTTCTAGACACAGTAAGTGTTTTGGATCTAGCATTAAATAGTCTCCATCAATAGCCGCAGCGGAAACTGATCAGAACAGAAAAAAGATTATCCAAAGAAAACTGTCTATATTTTTTCTGAGATGAGGTATTATGTACAGTATTTACATTAGTCGGACTATTGTTCTCATCTTTGTCGCCATATTTGTCACAACGTTTCGGCCGTTGTACGCTCCGGCCTTCTTCACGTGGTTGGAATTTCGAACTGAACTCTTTATTTCGATCACTGGGGTAGACTGTTCTAGTTCCACGTGCCATGTTTGATAGATGTCAGTTATCAGTTATCTCCTGCTAATTTTCCCTCTGAAAGTTCTCCACTGCCTTAACCAGGTATTGAACTCACCTTCTTTGGGTCTGTCACTGGATCTAACCAACGCCTTTATCCACTGTGCCATGTGTCCTCAAGTTCGAACCCTGGATCTAACCAACCCTGGACCTATAAAGGGTTCAGTTCGAAATTCCAATCACCTGAAGAAGGCCGGAGCGTACAACGACCGAAACGTTGTGACAAATATGGCGACAAAGATGAGGACAATAGTCCGACTAGTGTAAATACTGTCCAAAGAAAACTGCAAGATGAATGATGGTTGAATGAGACTTAACAAACTTGGTGTCAATTGATACTACTGAATGCATCAGTTATTAAACAAAGGTATTTTAACTAAGAGGCTAAGGGCCACATCATGTGGAAACAGCAGTTCCCGTACGATCACCGAAGTTAAGCAACGTCGAAACTGGTCAGTACTTAGATGGATGACGGCTTGGGAATACCAGGTACGGTAAGTTTGAATGTGCGAGTGATGTAATGGACAATGGCTCGAAATTTTTAAGCAGAGAACCGTGTTCCAATTCCGTCGGCTTCGTTATATGTACTTAATTGGCTTAGACATATATATTTAATTGGCTTCAATATATGTACTTACGCTCAAATATCATTGGAAAAGGTATGAATTCACCTCTTCTCCCACAAGCCTTTGGATTAATAGTAAGACTTTTATCACTAAACAATTATTATCACCGAAAAGAAAAATACTTACAATCTAAAAAAGTTTTCTGGCTTTAAATTACCTGAAAAATGCTGATAAAGATTCACCGGGTATAAGAGAAACGATACACCGGGTATAAGAAAAAAATTGTCCAATTGTTAGAGTAAGATCTGAACCGGTGTATCTGAAAAAATGATTAACGATATCTTACAGGATTTCTACGATGGTTTACACACTATTGGACTGTAATTTAGGCAGTAGAATGTATAATTACTCTAAAAGCTTAACAGAAGAGTCGTGATGAAATCGATCATAAACGAAAATGACACGTTCATCATTAATTAATCATAGCTAAGGATTGGAAGCACATGAAGTATTGAAATAAAGTTCATATATATATATATATATATATATATATATATATATATATATATATATATATTCCAGGATCATTTTCCAACTTATTCAAGATGATCTTCGTCCTCTCTAAACAGCTAGCTTTCTGTCTTGAAGTAACAAGGTGCCTAACATGTTTCACCTACGATTTCGTTTACAAATCTCTTTTCAATGCTCTTTGAAATGTCATAGCTGAAACCCCTTTCTCGCATGCCAAATGTCTTATGAAATGAGTTGGATCTTTTCTAACTGACCTATTTAAATGGTTGAAATAATGATCCCTCTTTCACGTGTGACCTCCTGATTCTGTTTTCCTCTCTACTGTTCCTTCTTTTTAAAACTTATTCACCATTCTCTTGATGGTTCTTGAATAAACATTGAAGATGGAAGCCAGAGTATGAATGTTGGTACCATAACTGAAGGCTTGAATGATGTTTTTCATCTCACCATTGCTCATTTGGGAAGACAATGTCTCTGATACACAACGATTTTATCCTGGTCTCTTTCTGGTTGAAAAACTCAAAGGATTTATCAGTGATTCTTACAAAAAAAAAAAAAAATGGTGTCAAGTTGGCTAAACGTCTTATCTGAAAACTGGGAAAAAAGAAACTCAATTAGTTTTGATTTTTTTTTAGCTATTGTATATTTTTTAGGATAGACTATTATGTTATATTTGGACAATTTAGCTGTTACACCCTTTATATATATGAATGAGTGTATGTATGTTTGTTTATTTGAATTATTTATATGTGTATGCGTTCATGTGGGCGTTTTCTGGAGTGCATTTGTGTACTCGTGTGAGTGTGTGTATGCGATGGGTGTTTACATATATCCGTTGAATTATGTACATTGTAACGTTGCAATTTTAATGAATACACAGACACGTATATATATATATATATATATATATATATATATATATATATATATATATATATATATTTTCTTAAGAGTTAATGGATTTATTTTTAATCCAAGATTTTATTAGTTCCATCGTTATTTCTAGGGGAAAAAATAATAAAGAGAGTGAGCCCACTCCCTTTATTAAGTTTTTTCGAGTGCGAAGTGCGGAGGCGGATAGACGTAATAAAATTTTTTTAAATGGACAAAAAAATCGGTTTCAAACATTATTACGCATTAAAAATAACGTTTGAAAAATGACACACACACACACACACACACACAGACTCACGCGCACACACACATGCACACATACAAGCGCGCGCACACACACACACACATATATATATATATATATATCATTTATTCAAAAATTATGAAATAAACATGTTATAGCTTCACTTCAAAAATAGCCATTTTGTTTCAAAACTTATGTTGTCTTCCCAAGTGATGGTGTAGAATGTAGTACATTATATATATATATATATATATATATATATATATATATATGTAATATATTATATATATAAAAATTTATTTAAACGCGGTGGGTGAAAAACCTGGATAACACAATTTTCAGATAAAATGGCATCCGAAGAAAAAATGGGGAAAAAAAGTAACCTTAGAACAGTGCGAAAAATTCGGCTAGTACCTTAAATTTCTGTTACAAAGAAAAAAAGACAACATGTAACAATTTAAATAATAAATTAATATCTATCTCTCTCTCTCTCTCTCTCTCTCTCTCTCTCTATATATATATATATATATATATATATATATATATATATATATATATATATATATATGTATAACTAATCGTAGTTATATATAAACGGCAGTACTTCATTAAAACATGTAAAATGGACACAGAGGTCAACACCGAACAGTGACACTTTGTATTATACTTGAACGCAATCTGCCGTCTACGTTTGTTGTGCTTTGGATCATCAACTTATATATCATGTTAAATGGTGTACTATGGGTAGAAAGGAATATTGCATTATGCTAACGCTTATTGAATAAGCGGTAATGGTTATGTTTCAAATTAATTTCTCTGTAGAAATGTATTGATTTGTAAAAATTTTACAGTGTTGTTATGTATTTACTCATTATTTATTATTTTATTATTTGTTGTTTATTATTATCCCATTTACTTGTGCTTATGTGTGTATTTCTATCTTGTTTATTTGTTTATTATTAAATTTGTTATTTATTTATTTAGATATTTGGATTAGTACAATTTTTTCGAGGGTTTGTTTAGTTTAAAATATTGTCTTTGTGTAAAATACATTGTACATAGGGCATATATTTGGTTCTATCTGGTGGTATTTTACAAGGTATCCTTTTCTAATTTTCAGTATGAAAATCTCTCTAAATGGAGACAACGTAACGTTTCATCAGTATTGTAAACGTGACAATTAAAATAATTCCGGTAAAATTGAAAACAGAGATAAAAATACATCCAGAAAAAAAATATGGGAATATTTCTTTAAAAATGCTTATTTTACCTCTTTGAGGTGTAGGCGATCATGGCTCTCCACAGATTCGGTTATCTGTGGATTTCCATGTCTTCCTGGAAACGATAGCTCTCCTTGCTTTCTTTTCTTCTTTTGACATCAGCGTTTCCCGTCTTCTACAGTAGCTACCAGTGAAAGTTAGAGAGCCCAGGTTATTTAACGTTGCCTGGGGTTCGGATAGACCATCTTTGCTTTTTCCCTATAGTACTTCGGATCAGATTGATAAGATCAAATTGGAGACAGATCTCAAAAATGACATACAGTCTGATTTAATTTTAACGCCTCCAAAATGAAACTACTCTCCATTAATAATCTGGGTGACCCCTTTCTGCCTTCCATCATAGCTGATGCTAACCCCCAAGAAAGTGACTCGATCTTCCTTTTCGGGATAACAAATGAAAGTAGAAAGACTACAGTGAAATTTTTTGTTATGTCTGCTGTTACAAAAGGTGGATCACTGTGTCATGCTAGACATTTTTTTCTCTTCTGAAGCTATCATATCGATATGTCTACCATTTGTCCATGTTTCGAATATTCGATACTCCTTCTATAAATTTAGAGATTCTTGATAACGTTCAAAGAAAATAGACAATATTATTAGCCCTGACCTGGTGTTTCGTCTTCACTTTTCCATCGACGTGGAGTTGCTTCCCTGTGACTTTTTAAAAAAATAAAACTGTCATGGTAATTGTTCTAATAAGATCTTTCCTATGGTACCTAGACTTTATGAATTGAAGCGCAATACTAGATTAGCAACAAGACTTCATCAATTTACAGTTAAAGTGGCTAGATTTAGCTGTAAGTTGTATGTTAACAATTTCTTTTCTCGTACTCCTCGCTTGTGGAACTCTCTACCAGCTTCTTGCTTTCCAGTCAACTTTGATCTTCAAAAATCTAAACGCAATATCAATCACCATCAAATGTTTTCCTGAATACTCTTCTGTTGTTCTCGCTGCTCAATAATGCTTCTGTTTTTTTATTCTTTCCCACACAGGAAACCCTTGTGACCTAGGGACTTGACTGCCTTGCATGTAGTGAATTCGATTAAGAAAAAAAACACATATGTGAGAAAATGAACGCAACAGTCTAGGCAGACATTTGAAATCTGCTCGCCAAGAACAGACACGCTACTCTTAACGTATATATTTTATTATAAAAAAATAATTTGGATATTTCACAGCGGGGCAACACGTGGTATCCATA
>CAHIKZ030004573.1:362500-387500 GCA_903632075.3 Acanthosepion pharaonis | reverse complement strand
TATCGTCGCATAGCAAAGTTCTATGGAAGCAAAACAGGATGTCAACTTTGACGGTACACATTTCTGTTGTTATATTCATATAACCAATCTGAGGATGGTTCATGTGAACCGGAAGCTTAGATCGAGGAACAACATAATAAAGAAATATCCAAATGTTGGACAGTTTTTTGTCTTTATTTTCTCTTGAAACTAAACGCCTTTATACATCTCTTTGGAACGGCTCATGATGAAAAGTAATAGGCATTGGTTTTTTCTGTTTTATTTAACAATATATGTTTGAACAAAATATATATATATATATATATATATATATATATATATATATATGTGTGTGTGTGTGTGAGAGAGTATATATATATATATATATATATATATATATATATATATATATATATATATATATATACTCTCACACACACACACATCGAAGACTTGCCGGTTTATTATAACTGACCTTGAAAACCAAGGTACGTTCTAATCATAGTCAATTTGTTAGAAAATAATTTCTTGATGTTAGGAAGACGATCTCTGCTCGAAGTTGCAAAATGTCTGGAACCATACCACTTGTTGACTCAAGACTTTTCGAAGGGTATCGATGGTTGTGCTATGCATCGTAGTTGTAGCAAGAACCACATGCGTAGAAGCCATGAGAATTTATGAAATACAAATGTGCCACATGGATTGTCTAGAAGTGTGGTGGGCCCGGAAACATATGCCCATCTATATATGTGTGTGTGTATATATATACACACACACACACACACACACACACACATATATATATATATATATATATATATATATATATATATTCAATTGTATGGATATGAGTTTGTAACCCTTGGTTTGACGGTTTTGTGATCATCAATCAAACGTGCGATCATCAGACAAAGAGTTTGCCTGAAGATAGCAAAAACGTGAAACGCAGGGTCACAAACATATATCCATCCAACTGAATATATATATATATATATATATATATATATATATATATATATTGCTGAATATGTTAGCTCTATCACTGATATTGAGCACTTTCAAATAAATACTGTGCATATAAAATATATATAAAATATATATATATATATATATATATATATATATATATATATATATATATATATATATATATATATATATATATATGCCTGTGTATGTCCGTGCGTCTGTGTCTGTGCGTGTTAGTCTGTGTGTGTGTGTTTAAATTTCACACGCATCTAAGCAGAATCAATATTCATTAAAATATATATTTTTTCGTTAAATCTTATTTAGATCTTATTTATAAGCAGTGTATTATTATCAGCCATTTTCACCAGCATCGCGAATATGAAGGAAGATATAATAAAAATAGATAAACTTCTGGACACAGCCGATAGCTTTAAGGAACAAACAATACAATCTGTTATTTCGTCCTGTAACGCGACTCGCAAATGAATTGTCGAGATTCACACAGCATTTTCAATTGCCCGAGTGGAGAATATGTATAAAAAAAAGAAAAAAAAAAAAGAAGCTTTCAAATCCAATCAAAGTGCTTCTTGTTCCCATCTGGTTTTTAACTCCCCTGGTCGTAATGTTGCATTGCAATGGTGTAAATATTTTCAAAGACTTTATTTTTTCCCTCTACTTCTCATTATCGAACAAAGGCGGTCGATATATTCTCAAACTGCGTTGTATTTTCTTTGAATTCGTTCTTGGAGTTACGTTGGCCTCTTTTAACCTCTCGTGTTTGTTTCGAACAAATGCGAAACGGATCTCCTTTCAGACGTAGTTAGAATTCGTAAATATATATAAACGTGCCTCCATTTGCCAATACTTCGGCGACCGAGTGAAAGAATGTGGTTGCAAATATAGGTTTTTCGACAGATTTTTATTTTTTTTTTTAACTTGTTGGCTTTCCCTGCATAAAACATATCCTTGGGGGGTAAAAAGATACCTAGTGCAAGAACATGCAGTAAATATTAATAGGAATTTTAAAATATGAATAGGTGTCATCGACATTGAATGCTGATATGAATAGATGTCTTTCTTTATATCGATACCAGCTTGATAGCGACTGATGGAACGGTTCCATCCGGACAGACGAAGCGTATATATTGACGTTAAGTGTGCTTCTTAGAGACGTTTCCAGGAACGAACAAACCTAATATTCGAATACAGACCCCATTAAAAAAATTGGCGTAACACAATCTTCCAGTTTTCTTTCATTTTCCAGTTTTCTTTCATCTTATTTCGTTTGGTTTTTATTTCCACTTCCAAACGGCAAAATAAACAAAATCAGACAATGTCGATAGATGATAATAAACCTGCTATAAACATCAAGAGAAATATGATGAAAGGGAGATGGATTAACATTAATAATAATTAGAAAAAATCCAACGTAAAGTTTATGTATAAAACCATGAGCATAAAATAGAATAACAAATATCGAATTATATATATATATATATATATATATATATATATATATATATATATATATATATACGAACAATTAAGACTGAGAAGTGAGTTCGATCCTCACTGGGTGTCCCATAATTTCGGCCTTGTGCCACATCTAAGTTACGCTCTATAACTAGCAGTACCAGTAAAATTTGAAGAAATTTTCAATTTGAATTATATGCTGATTCATAATACTTAAATTAATTATTTAATAAATTCATTACGAGTACTACTACTATAATATATATTCGTGTTTCTTCTGTTATTGCATTGTTAAATATTCCAGCTTAACAACATTGACGGAATAAATGCGAGAGCTGATCAAAAAATATCGCGACTGGAGCTATAAAAAGCAAACTACAACCAATACCAATTCGGCATTTAATCTCCTTCGAAGTAATCTCCTTCTGAACCCACAGTTTATCCAGCGTCGTTTTCAAGCATTACTGGAACACCTTTTTGTGGATAGCGAGTAGCTGCCTCGTTACATTCTTTTGGATTGCCTCGACGTCTTGAAATCTTGTTTCTCTCAAGTGTGATTTGATTTTTGGAAAGAGGAAAACGTCCGATCTCGGGAATGTTGTACTTGACCAAAATCAGCCTGAAAACAAAACAAAAAAAAACTTGGTTACTGATGGAGCCTCTGCGGTGTGGTGAGACAACCACACTCTACACATTTTCCTTCCAAGCACCCCTATAAACAACGGAAGCGAGCAAGTACAATATAACTTAGTGTGAATGTGTTCAGGGTCAAGTGTCAAGTGGTTTCACTTTGCTCCGTTACCATAGCAATTATCCTGATACTTTTTGATCAGACCACGCAAGTATGAATGCAGGTTATTAGTTCAAGAATTACTAAGACACTAACGAAAAGATTAAAGTTGACACGGTTTTCTATTTCACTGAAGCAGACGTTAGCGCATCTTCCATTTTATCTTTCTTTCTTTTATCTTTCTTTTTCCTTTCTTTCTTTCTTTCTTGTTATTATGTATGCTCTCTTTTTCTCACTAATACGAAACAGCGTCTTTGATTTATCTTTTTCTTCCAACTCTTCTTGCGGGCAAAACGAAATTGTCCACTATTTATCTCAGGTAATGGCAAGGCGTAACGCGCGTGCTAACTAACTTATTAAGTGAGAAACAAAAAAAAAACTAAAATATTATAATTCTTCTTTTATTTGACGTGTCCCTTCAGGAAGTGAACACTCATGATTCTCCACAACTTCCTGTACTTTGTATCCTTTAGTAAATTTAGAAATTAGCAAAACATTATGGTGTAATAGCGATCAGAAAAGTAAATAATACAGCAAAATATATTATTTTAGTGGTAGTTTCGTGGCCAGTTCGTTTAAATATAAAAACCTAGGGCTCATAACGATGTGAGATGAGAGTTTCATTAAACGCATATTTCATTCGGATAAGAACACTCTCAATATTGTGAAATTAAATGTTTCGACAATCTTCTATATGGAGCGAGAATTCTGGTTATCGTTGTAGTTCTTGTCTCGCAATCCATTTACACTAGAAATTTAGATAGTTATATCGTATTACTCTTTCCCATTATTCTCCTTGCCTTTAGTATGTCTTTTGCGTGTCAAATTCTCCAGACTCTTTTTTTCTCATTATGCGTGCCAGCAATTGCAACTGCCTTTTTCTGATTCTAAGTAAAATGTACTTTTTGTTCCCATTTCCATTGAAACTTCGGCGTTTCTCTCATATTCCGTTCATAGAATTATCAGCATCATTCTATAGAACCACATTTCTATTGCCTTAAGTGTGCCGTTTATCTGCGTGGGGGGAATTATCTAGAATAATTATCTATTATTCTAGAATGAATTATATTACATAGCAGTTTAGCAATTTTTTCATTGTTTCTAAAGAAAGTGTACTTCTGGTTTCTGTGTCAAACTTTCTATCGTCTGTTATCAAGAAAATATAAAAATATTGCCAGTCCTAAAACAGCCGCTAATCCTGTATCCATTGTTTTTCTACTCCATCATTAATCAAAGTGCTTATTTCAGTCGAGTATTTTTGGTAACAAAACGCCACCCATACAAAATTATATTCGAACGCCTATTCACAACCACACCCTAAATGTGTCGGCTATCGTCAGGATATGCAATATAATACAGTTTGGTGTCAGGTTTAATGAGGTAATAATAACAACAACAACAACAACAATTGCTAACTCGACTTGTACACATTCCACGAGGGTTGACAGCTAAGGTATCAAGTATCTGCAAGTTTTCAATATTTTTCAACGTGATTTTGTAAATTGGCAAACTATGGACCAAGGTAAGAGGGGGTGAATTTGGAGAAGAATCCACGAATTTATTTCGAATATTGCATATAATATATTATGGCAATAAAAGGAATTAAACAGAAAGAAAAAAAAAAGAAACATGCACAATTAACTACCCCCTCGGCGTCATAACTGTGAAATGAATTTTAATCAGTTTCTTGTGACTGTGGCGGATCTATACGCTCCCTAAATGTTTTCTTGTTACTCTTAAAAAAGAAACAAGAAAGACTACACATCAACAGACTAGGTGATGACCCTATAAAACGATGATATTATTATTATTATTATTATTTCTTTGGGTTTCTGTTGTAAACACTTTTCCTCTCAGGTCCCAACCAGAGACCTAAGGTCAGAAATGGCTTCTTGACATTTTTCACTGATCATTTTGTAAAAATGAATAAAAAAAAATGACCAACCTATGATCATAAACACTTGATTTGGATAAAGCTCTTCGTAATGTGTGAAATGTATTTGCGAGTACAATATTTTTTATTTCTTTAAGGTATTGTTTACCAAGAATGGTAATGAGTCAACCAAAACATTTTCCAATCAGTCCGAGGGCTCTAACTACAACTGGAATTACTGATTATTATTATTAATTTGATTTCTGGTCTTTACTAATTTCTTTCCGGGTTCCAAACAATCACTTGAGGTAAGAAGTGGCATTATGACATTTTCCACTGAACATTTTCTGAGGAAATAACAACAATAAAAAAAACAAAAACAAAAACAAAAACAAACTAAGATCACACATATAAAGATAGATAAAGCCCATCGTAAGGTGCGAACTGTATTTTTGAGTACAATTTTTTATATCTCTTTAAGGCTTGGGGTACCTGGTATCCTCCTTTCAATAAGTCTATTGGAACTTTTTCCAGTCAATCCTAGAGCTCAAATTACAACTGGAATTGTTGATGTCCTCATGTGCCACATTTTTGAGATTTCGCTTTCTAGATCTTTGTATTTTGATAGTTTTTCGAAGACCTTCAAAGATACATTACTGTGTTGCACCCCAGGTACAGCCAATGTGTTTAGGGTTGATATTGTGTTTCTAAATTCAACTCGGTATTCAATACCAGACGCTCGCGTCTGTTGTATTCTTTTCTTACTTACACCTTCATTTGGGTATGTTTTATTCCATCTTTTTCGTACCTACAGACTTCTTCTTGTTTCCTAATCTTTGTGACAAAAACTAGATATATTACGTGTTTTTTTTTTAAATTATCCCTTTGTTACTATTGCACATTTATCTAATCCGAAATCCATACTTGTGTCCTGACTAAAATATTTTAGTGTTGAGGAGACCCTTCAACTTATTGACGTCTTTGGCAAAGAGTTCGAGATCATCCATGTAGAGTAGGTGATTGACTACTTTATTGTCTATTTTCTATACATAGCTATTATTGTTTACTTCATACAAAAGAGGGGATTAAGATCAGACAAAACAAGGGATGACAGAGAGTCATCTTGAAAGTTTCCTCGTCGGATATTCAGGAGTTCGGAAGTGGCAGTGCCATTGGTATGATTTAGGCATAATATGGTTTTCCATATTCCCATGTTGTTTAATATTATTATTATTTTCTTCTTTTGCTCTCTTTTTAGTACAATCATTTACTGACTTTTTACTGGACTACAGGAAAAGTTCACCTTATTCAGAGACATTCATTCGTCTCCGTAGTTCACTGCTACTAACAAGCAGGATTTTTCTTCTGATAATTTAATTTTTAACATGTTTCTATTGTTCAATATATATATATATATATATATATATATATATATATATATATAAAAATATATATATATATAAAAAAGGCTTAAACACTAATATTCCATGGTCATAATTTATTCCATTGGAATCGTAAATACGATCCAATTCATCAGACCTACAAATTCAAAAAGAAAACAGAAAAAACAACTCCGGAAATAAAAAATAGAATTTAGAGAGAGTGTAAGTATGAGAGTGTGGGACGAATGTTAGTGTTAAAGAGAGGGGTAACAAAGGAGAGAAGGTGGGAGATTAAAAGTTAACAGAGAGAAGTTTTAGAGAGGTGAGTTAAAGACGGTTTAAGTGAAAGAAATATGAACCCTACCTGCAATTGTAGGAATAAAGACCATTGTCCAATCGGGGGTAAATGTTAGTATGAAAATGTAGTATACGAGGCAACAATCTTTCCCGAGGAAAATATAAACCAGAAAAAAAGATAAATAGGTATATCCGACGGTGATTGGAAGCAGCGTCTATACAACCATAAACGCTCATTTAGATATAGATACCTCAGAAATCAAACTTCATTATCCAAACACTACTGGGATCTGATGGATAAGGGACTAACTCCACTTATAAAATGGAGATACTCATCAAGTTATTAGGTGTTCTAACCTAATAACTTTCGCGATCGGTGTGATCTGTGTATGGCGGAAAAAATTTTATTATTAAAGATAAGAATCAAGATCAATTGCTGAATCTTCGTAAAGAGATATTTTCTAAATGTAGACATAATAAACGATTCAAAACATACAGACCGTTTTGTAACATGTTGTCACTTATGTCAGTTCCATCTTGGTTCAATAACATCGGGCATGACATTTTAATGGAATGACTATTACGTTTATTATGTTTCACTCTATATGTATCATTATGTATGTTTATGTGATGCGCTATGTATTTAAAATTTTTTTGAGACAAATTTTTAAAAAAAATTTTACTTTTTTAGATTTTACATTTTGATTTATATGTATATGTATATGTGCGTACCTGTGTGTGTATGTGTGTATATGTGTGTATATGCAGGTGTGTATATAGGTATATGTATGTGTATGTATATATTTGTATATGTATGCGTATATATGTATATATATATTCATGGGTATATGGATGCATGTATATGTAGGTAGATGTATATGTAGATGTCTTTATATGTGTGTGTATGTTTTGGTATGTATGTACTCATATATATCTGTATATAGGTGTATATGTATGTATATTTGTATGTATGTATAGTTAGACGGATAGATATAGGGATACATTGTTTATTTGTTTAGATGGGTGTATGTAATTATATGGAGATGCGTAAGGTTTTATGTATATATGTTTATGTGCACGTATGTGTATGTCCGTATGTATATGTGCGTGTAAATGCGTATATATATCTGTAGGAGTGGATGTGTATAGATGTATGTGTATATATATGTATGTGTGTGTATTTATGTATGTATATGTATACATGTATGTGTATGTGTGTATGTATGTGTATGTGTATGTATGTATGTGCATATGAGAATATATATATATATATATATACATATATATATGGACATATGTGTATCTGTGTACATGGGTATATATATGTGTGTATGTGGGTACAAGCCTATATGTATGTATCTACGTGTATATGTTATTGTGTATGTGTGTATACGCATGTGTTTTTGAACATAAAAATATAGGTCCTTGCTAGATTAGATAATCGTTATATTTATATTTTATATGTTAATATTTGATTTGTAACCTGTAGTCGATATTAATTTTGTCAAATTTTCTCAATTACAAAGCGGCCCTTTCAGTAAATGCCCTTCAGTTTTAGTTTCCCCCGCTCCATCTCTCTCCCCACCCCTTTTTCTCTTTTTTTTTCTTTTTTCTTTTTTATATATTTTTCCTCTCCATCCCTCTGCTTCTGATCTTTAAGATTATATTGTCTATTGTGTGTGTATGTCACCACAAAATGTATCCTTTCCGGTTACAACTTTAATGTATTAGACATCCGACAACGTTCATATTTCTCTCACTTAAACCGTCTTTGACTCACCTCTCTAAAACTTCTCTCTGTTAAGTTTTAATCCCCCACCTTCCCTCGTCTGTTATCCCTCTCTTTAGCTCTAACATTCGTCCCACACTCTCATACTTACACTCTTTCTAAATTCTATTTTTTATTTCCGGAGTTGTTTTTTCTGTTTTCTTTTTGAATTTGTAGGTCTGATGAATTGTATCGTATTTACGATTCCAATGGAATAAATTATGACCATGGAATATTAGTGTTTACGCCTTTTTATTATATCCTTACTCTGTCATGGACATTGAGTTCGACCTGGATTCTCTCCTCTTTGAATTTTTTATTCAAAAAATATGCATGTGTATGCACCTATGTAGATATATTTATATATTTTGCATATGTATATGTATATTTACCACTAATATTATCTATCTATCTATCTATCTATCTATCTATCTATCTATCTATATATATATATATATATATATATATATATATATATATATATATATTGCTAGTAATGTATTGCTGGTAATAATTTTTCTAAATAAAAAACTATTGCTGGTATTAAAACCTATTTTTAAACTTTCATAATGTTTTGTCCCCTGTTTGGTGGTTAACTATTTGTCCATAGTTGGGACCCTAACATGTGATACCAACTCGGGTTAGGGTAGACCTGGGAACACCAGCAATTAAGAGGTGGTTCCACGCTCCTCAAAACCTCATGCCCTGGCTCTCGGCTGTAGTTTATCATTTTACCCAAGACACAGTTGTAGTTTATCATCATACTCCAAGACGGAGGCGGAGACGTTAGATGTATAGGGTTTATGTAAATTTTAGAAAGAACCGGAAACCCAGTCCTAGAAAGGAAAAAAGAGATAAACCTCTACTCCTGTTCAAGATGTCGTGAAGGAAGTCAAATCTATTTACTCCTATTGAGAGAAAAATATAAATAAATATTAAATAAATGTTCTGAGAAGTTAGAAGAAACATTTCTGTGTTTCACTGCATAAATTGTTAGCAGTTGAATGTGATCGATTTGTTGAATCAAAAGCAAAATGTTGACAGAGGGAGACAAGAGTTAGGTTTCTATGAACTAGATTTTTTTACAGTAGTAATCGGATATAGTTTCATTAGCAAGGAACAAAAAATAGTTAATAGCAAGTACGTTTTCCTACGTAAATCTAACTTGTGAAGTAATCAGTCATATTAAGTTTGGTTTGGTTTGTTTTACGACACATCAACCTCAACGGGTTATTTAATGCCGACAAAATTTTTATTGCTGGTAATAATTTGTTTTGTCAAAAATCTATTTCTGGTAATATTGTTTTGCTCAAAAATGTATGGCTTGTAATATTTTTGTTTTCAAAAACGTATTGTTGGTAATAGTTGTATTGCTGGTAATGATTTTTTACAAGTATCTCTGATATTAAAACCTATTTTTACACTTTCATAGCGTTTTGACCTCAGTTTCGGCGTTAACTATTTGCCCATAACTGGGACCCTAACAGGTGCTACCACTCCGGGTCAGGATGGTTCTGGGAACACCAACAATTAAGAGGTGGTTCCACGCTCATCAAAACCTCCTGATCAGAGGCCATTCTGTTGGACGTAGTTTATCGTCTTAACCAGGACGACAGTCATATTAAGATTACACGATGCCAGTTTTATATGTAAGGTTTGCTCTGAAAATAAACATTTAAAAACCTTTGATTATTTTTACTAGGATTCGAACAATTGCTACTATCTCAACCACAAAACATGCCCCAGGTGCGGGTAAAAAAAAAAAGAAAAATATATTTTAATAAATTTAAATTATTAAATTTTGTAAGCCTTAAAACGTTCTGCACTGTTTACGAAGCTATAATTTCTTTTGTGGACTGTACGGTTAGAGCAGCGGTTAGCGATTTAGGAAAAGAAATCAGCGGTCCAAGTTCGTATCTCCGTTTGAATTTTTTTTTACTTTCACACAAATTCATGTTTCAAAAGAGGAATTCATTTATTTCTCCCCAATCTGCCTAGGAATCAAAGAATCTTCTGAAGAACTGCTATTTTATGGAACAGACTGTCGAGATGATGCTTTTCTGATCACTAAATCTTTTCCTCTTTAAGTCCAGGATGTTAGCTTTCCTACGTATATTTATAACCTGTACTTCTTTCTTCCTCTTACATTCATGAAACAAATTCATTCAGTATTCCTCTACCTTAAGAGCCTCTTCGGCCTTTCATTGGGTGAACAACTAGTAAAGAAAACAAATAATAGAAGAGAAACGAAATAACAAAAATTAAAAGTTTCCAATATTAAGAGAGGTTGAAAATAACATTAATGATAAAGGGAGGAAAATGATTTTGAAATTTGATTATTTGGACATAATGAAAGAAAGTGAGTAACGATGTTAGTCTGAGTGAGAGAGAAAACAAATAAAACAAAAAAAAACAAAAAAAAACAAATCATTCACCCCCACCAACGCCTCTAAAACATAAAGAAAAACAAATATAAAATAACAACATAAAATGAAATGACAATAGACGATTTCATTAAAAATGGAAAGGTTTCTAAGTTCATTGGCAGACACCAACCTCCACCAAACATTATCTAAACTTGTATCTTTCGAAGATGATACTGTTCTGGTATTATTATTTATTTATTTATTTGCATTTTATTTACACAGCTCTGCTTAGTTTGGGTACAAGGTCACATTTATTTTTCTGTTATTTTTTTATTTTATCTTATGTTCCTTTTTGTTTTGTTTATCTTTTATTATTATTATCATTATTATTATTAGTATTATCGTTATTATTATTATCGTTAATATTATTATTATTTTACTTTTCACATGGGTAATGTAATCCATTTTTTGTTACTACAAGACGTGTTATCAGCATTCTGAAATATCAGAGCGAGTAAGAATTGTACTCGGTGGCTGGGCCCTTGAAATTTGGGCCGGCTTCAATATTATGTAGAATTCTCCATTGACTTATTCGAAAGATGAAATGAAAAAAAAAAGAAATTTGTAGCAGTGTTTTTTGTAGGCGGAGGAAAATGAAAGTTCGGGAGACGACGACGAGTGTAAGTAAAGAAACAGTAATAAAGAGAAGGTAAAAAGAAAGAAAGAAAGAAAGAAAGAAAGAAAGAAAGAAAGAAAGAAAGAAAGAAAGAAAGAAAGAAAGAAATGAACGATAGACACAAAGAAAAAAAGAGAGGTATCAAAAAAGAATGAAAGAAAGAAAGAAATGAAAGGAAGAAAGAAAGAAAGAAATGAAATAAAGAAAGAAAGAATGCAATCAAAGAAATAAACGATAGACACAAAGAAAAAGAGAGGTATCAAAAAAGAATGAAAGAAAGAAAGAAAGAAAGAAATGAAAGAAAGAAAGAAAGAAAGAAAGAATGCGATCAAAGAAATAAACGATAGACACAAAGAAAAAGAGAGGTATCAAAAAAGAATGAAAGAAAGAAAGCGATCAAACAAATACACAGTAGATATAAAAAGAGTGAGTTCAAAGAAAGAAGGAAAGAAAGAAAAATGAAGGAAACTGTTGTTTAATGACAGAGAAAAAGATGGAAATAAAAAGTGAATAAAGGCAAGAAAGAAAAAAGATGTCAAATGTAAGAAATTTACATACAGAGAGACGGTTCAGACAAAAGAAAGAAAAGAAAGAAAGACTGAAGAAAAAAGAGAGAGAAAAGAGAGAATAAACGAATCTAATTAACCTACCGTCCACAGAAAGAAAGAAAGAAAGAAAGAAAGAAAGAAAGAAAGAAAGAAAGAAAGAAAGACTAAATATTAAAAGGAACAAAGAGAGGGGAAATAAAGAAAATATTTAGAGAAAAAGTGAAAAGGGCGAATGTACGTATAAGTGTTGAGAAAGAGAAGGTGAGAAAAAAGACCGATATGGCGAGAAAGAAAAGAAACAAGTTTTTATGTAATGCTGTTATGTGAGAAAGAAAAGGGAGGAGAAGAGAGAAAGAAACATTAAAGAAGTGAGGGAAGAAAAAGTGGGAATATATAGTTTGTAATCGAGTTAATCAATTATAATATTAAACCGACTTTCGGAAAATGGATGTGTAGGTTCTTCTGGTTTACTTTTTAAATATGCAAATTGGGTTGGGCTGAAGGTTCGAATTGCTTCAATTGAACGACTTCCACCGACTGAGTGAAAGAGGGTGCCAACTGTTTGGTCTATTCGAGTGCAGATGCCGTCACAGAAGAAATATTGTAGGGAAAAAAGTGGGGATGGTAATTACTAATAAAATATGAATCATCTGGGATTAACAAGTATTAATTTACGTATGTGCATTCACCGATTTATAATTCCGTTTTACATACTATAATTTCTAAAATAAATAACGTATATTTCGTCAGCACACAGGTGAATGTCTTTAATTAAAGTATTAAGCAATATTTTCCGTCATATAATACGCATTTCCTACAGGCATTACTTTGGAAATCATTCGAGAGTAGGTTAAATAGTTGATGTGACTTGTAACGTTTTAATTTTAAACGGTATAATCGCTGCTGGTGATTCCAGAATGAAACAAATATATTGTTTCTGCCACGTTAACTTTCAATGAATTAGGTCTAGAATTCTTCATTTGACGATCACGAGTCCAGTAACTCATTAGAGTCGTAGGGGTACGCAATGTACTGCAGACGCAGTAGAAGTGGTGTATCTTGGGTAAGATATATTGACGGTGCCCAACCCTCCCCGGGCTCGTTTGAAATCCTAGACCGGTTACCACGCTATAGAACACAATCTGCCCTGCTATTTATCCATAGCTTAGAAGAGATGGATTCATTCCTTTAGCAAGGATATTAGCACGTTAGTGAATGTAATAAATTCGACCTAATTCGAACTCGGTTTTCTGATTCCGTAATCTGAGCCGAAATCCACCGTGGCTCCTCAATGTAAAATACTTAAATATAGATCACAGTCAGATTACATTAAGACCGAGAAACCGTTCCTTATAGAGGGAAGGTTTCTTGGACTTAATATACAAGATCTTAAGTACTTTTCAAATCATGTTGAACAGTATCAGTATGACATTTTTTGGGGTGTTCATTTGTTCATATGTAATGATAATGATGATATTAGCCATTTTGTCATGAGGAAATTCGGTATTGATTAACCGAGCAGCAATTCCTGCTTTAAGTTGAAATTTTAAAAATCTTTCTCATAGTTTTAAAACAATTTTTCCAGAAAATAGATTTCTTAAGTCTTGTACTGTTATCGTTCATTCCAGCATTAATGGTGGTTTCCTTCCTAACCTTTTGTTTGAAGTCGTGTGGAATGTTAGCATCTTGATTTTGCCATTATTTTCTATTCGAGTTACATGTGATATCCATATCAGCTGCTATTGAAAGACCTCAAATGATGTGGTTTCTGTTATTTGGTACAGTTCTTTGTTTTTTATTCTGTAGCAGCAATCTACAATGTTCGAACCAGAATATTCCCTGCTGACGACTGAAAATAAAAAAAAAATTAGTAAAACACAAGGTACAAATCGTAAATACTGACAAGTGAATGGAGCAACATTCGAAAGTACTTAGCGGGTGGAAATAATAGGAAATAAACGTTTATATAAAATTTTGGCAAATTTACCTATAAAACAAAAGATTCGGATATTTGAAAGATTTGATATATAGATGATCCATTCAGTGAGCTTTGAGATAGCTTCAAATGGCAGCGCCCATCTCCTTTCCAAGACATTGACCGACATACGAAAACCACGGAATATGGTGGTGGTCGCCCACTGCCCGTACACTAGGCAACAGGTTTTGAATTCAGAATTGTTCTTCTTCTAGATGGGTTGCCACTCAAGGCTATAGGATTCGGTTTGTGCAGTTATTTATCCATAGCTGGCGGAGAAGAGATGGATTCATACCTTTCCCAAAGGTATTAGCGCGTAAGTGAATGTAATGGATTCGACTGGAATTCGAACTTGACTCTCCGATTCCTCAATCCGAGCAGCTATCTATTACTCCACGGTTTTCTAGAGAATATAAATATTAGAAACAGTTGTTGGTTAATTATTTTATTATGAATAATAAATCACCGTATTTGACGGCATATGATGCACTTGTTTTTACAAAAAATATCTTTTAAAATTCCTTGCCTCTTATATGCCACATAGAGAGTTAGAATTCGCGATCCTTGGCCGAAATTAGCTATCTGACAACTCCTATTAGCTTAGACTTTAGAGTAACTTTCATATACCTATTGTCATTATTTAAAAGGTTATACTGATTATAAGTGTTATCATTGATGATATTCATTATATTAATTTCATCGCGTTTAATATTAATCCTTTGTTTCACTACAATTATATACAATAAATTCAAATTATATATTTGTAAAATATAGTTATTTCATTAATATTTTTCTTGCGATAACTTCGGTTTGCATTGGTATAAATACAAACACAATTTTTATATCCTAAATATTCTATAAGATGTTTACAAGATACCGGTTGTACAGATCATATAAAGGAAAAATTTTGACTGAATTTTAATGGTAACTGTACTGTTTTGCTCAATTGTAATAATTGCTTGATTTTTATTTTGTTTTCTTATCTTTGGATATAATATAGTTTTTATTGGCTCGTGTTATTTTTTTCTATTATTTTTCGTTGAATTGTAATCATGACTTGTTTAACCAAAATAATAGCTCGTAAATATAGCCTAGACTGTACCATTTACTAATAATTTTACTAATTTTACTAATTATTATTTTTTTCTTGATTTCCCTGCTGAAATTGGAGTACGTCTTATATGCCGTCAGATACGATATATATATATATATATATATATATATATGACGGCAATTGAAATAAGCAGGTGTGTATTCTATTTTGACATTGTTTGAAAACTTCATAACTTTAGGAAATATTAAACCTAGAATTATAAAACAGAAAAAGTAGAATAAAAGATATTCTCTACCTCTCTGCAGAAAATTTGTCCTTTGAGCTATTATCAATCGTCGCACGCTATTTATGACATCAAATTCATTCGCCTCTTACTGAGCTACCCTTGTTTCTAAAGTACGGAGGTTATGTGCAGCTTTCTTTGATTTACTTATATCACTACGGCGATCTTTTAATTGATTTATTGCCTTAATACAATGAGCTTCAAAGAGCAAATGGATTATTTCCTCACAAAAGGTGTTCGATCTGAAGATGTTTCTCTCGCTCGAAGCTTATTGCAACTTGCGTACATTTCATTGCAACAGACACACAGGTGTAAAGGTTACATGAGTACATTGGCTGTCGGTTACAAGCACGACTGCTGAACCTCCACCCCCTCGTGTCACTATTTATAAACACTAAGTAATATCTAAGTTCTGTTCCACCGGGAACACAGGTAATTAGCGTCTGACACCTGCGCCTGTATTTTTGACCCATCCTCATCTCCCAGAAACTAGTCCCGCTTGGACAATTCGTCCGATTCAATGCAGTTTCTAATTTCTACTGTCAGACCTGGATGAAAAGGTCAATGAGTGCAACTTGAAATCTGCATCGAAATGCCACAAGCTTCTTCACACCTTCTTGGTTAGAGCGGCTGGACTTTAAAGGAACATCAGATTAGACCAGGTTCAATTTGCAGAATCCGAAAATTAGACCAAGCGGTCCCTACTTCATAAGAACTAATCGTTTTTTTTTTAGCTGATTATTATTCGTCAATTGATGCTGGTGATAATAACATAGGGTCAAGTGAGTGCTTTAAAAAATATAAATTAGGTAGACTGAAATGAATTACCACCACTTCAGGAATGAGATCATGTTCCAATAGGAAACACTGTTTCACGTTGAGGGTTTTAGGTATTAGGCAACTGCTTACTCGGGTCACAAATGTTTAATAAAGTAACGCGCTTCCGTACAACAGAAGACACCTCATTCCGAAAAAAAAAAAAATTACGTGCTGAAAAGTTCTCGGACTGACACATTTTCCATGGTTAAATCAAATGAACATAATAATGCTTAAAATTGCAGATAATCTAAAAGTGGACCCAGAGGTCAACACCAAGAGGTGATAGCGTTGTTACGTGCTTGAACGTAATCTTCAGGTTTGAAGATACAGACTGTCACCGGTTAAAAAAATATATATAAAGAAATATAGTTTTAAGGTGTGGTATATTTCTGGGGTAAAGTGATCAATATCAGAGATAGAGCGTATGTAAATATAAAAGTGGACATTGAAGTTAACACTCCGAGACGACAAGCTGTTTCATACTAGACGCAATCGTCTGGCATCCCATAAATATGGCACACCTTAAAACTATATTTTATATATATATATATATATATATATATGTGTGTGTGTGTGTGAATAGAGACAAAAGGAAAACTTTTCATCATCTGATCGACGTTATCAAGGCAAATGTAAGGATTTTTATTTTGCAACAAGTATTCATAAGCAAAAGTAGAAATGTTAGATTTTCGAAATTATTAAATTGAATGAACGCTTCTAAATATTCATATTAACTGGATAAGTTATGGAGGATTCTCTTATTATTAAGCTAATAACATTTTACTTTTTGCTTATAAATACTTATTGCAAAATAATATGCTTATATTTGCCTTGATGAAGTCTTTCAGAGGACGAAACGAGTCGGATAAGAAAATTCTCCTTTTTCTCTTTAATCATATTGTCCTTTTACATATATATTGAGGCTATATTTGAAATTTTACATCCATATATATAAGAAATATAGTTTTAAGGTGTGCTATATTTACGGGATGAAGTGCTCAATATCAGAGATAGAGCGTATGTAAATATAAATATAAAAGTGAACATTGAAGTCAACACTCAGAGACGACAGGCTGTTTCACGTAGATGCAATCGTCAGGCCGCATGATGATTGTGTCTAGCATGAAAAAGCCTCTTGCCACTGAGTGTTGACTTCAATGTTCACTTATATATATATATATATATATATATATATATATATATATATATATATATATATGTTACGATGGTTACATTGATAAATTATCGCCATTTCATATTTTTAATTTCGGACATGAGCGTTGTTTATTTCTAATTTTGTCGATTGCATAATGTTATATATATATATAATATATATGATGCAATTCAATTCACCAGAAATTTGAAAATGGCATGCTCTACTGTTTAGCGTTCGTGCCACATGTCCCAATACGAACAATTCAGATGAGTCTAATAGTGATAACAAACGTGTTTGGAGTTGTTGTGGATTCCGGGATGAAATCCGGTCTCAAATGAATGACAAACGCAGGAATGAAATATAGCAAATAAATGTATTGACATAATAATACAATTGGTAATACGGTTAGTAGATCCAGAAATGCGGTTAGTAGCAATAATAATATATATATACAGTCTGGGAAATTCAGTATCGAAGTAGGACTTCCTTCTGAGTCTACGTGCTCGCAACTGTGACTCCTACAAAGCGGTTACCTCACACTCGCACTCTATCACTTCCGACTTCCGGGTATTCTTCGGCAGCAGTGCAAGTACACACTGGGCGATTCTATTTGTATGAAAAGGGGTGGTGCCCTTAACAGGAGTGATCACTAATGATGGCGACGTTATGCCTCCATTCATCTTCCCATAGAGCCTCAAAATCAACACGGAGACTTACATCAATTGCTTTGATGCGGTAGTGCTACACTGGTTCAATAGGATGGCTGCTGGAAGAGCCTATGTTTAACAACAGGACTCTGCACCATACGACCCAAGCAGGAGAACCCAGTCATAGCTGTCAGAAAGTTTCTGCCATCCCATCGTCCCTTAAATCTGGCCACCTAACTCCCCAGAATACCCCCACACCTTGATTATCATGTGTTGGGCGCAGTTGGGTGTGAGACCACCAGCACTCCTTGATGAACTAAAGACAATGTTTATAGCAGCATTCACCAACAAGGAGACGGTCCAGAAGAGTTGCAGGAGATTCGGAAGTCGTCTGGAGGCCGTCGTTAAAGGCACTGGTAATGTTATTGAATAACTTCAATCTTTATTATTTCAAGATATTTTTGTTTAATTTGGTTTAATTTTGTTGAATGTGTACGCAAAAATAAGATGTCAATATTATATTCATTTTTGTGTAATTTAGACGACAATTTATACAAGACTTTTTTTTAGCTATGTCAGTTTATTCATCACACACACACACACACACACACACGCACAACGATACAAATATATATTTGTATATATATAATTGGGTGTATAAATGTTGCTGTTTATCACTTTCCATATATATATATATATATATATATATATATATATAAAGAAATATAGTCTTAAGGTGTGCTATATTTATGGGATAAAGTGCTCGATATCAGAGATAGAGCGTGTGTAAATATAAAAGTGAACATAGAAGTCAACACTTAGAGGCGACAGTCTGTTTCATGCTATATGCAATCGTCAGGCCACGTGTGCTGTTATTTTTCTCGGCTATTTATAAATATACGGGTCAGTGGTGCATTGTGGGTAGTCTATTATGGCGGTTATTTTACCGGAACTCGTTTATTTATTTATTTGGGTTAAATTATTTTGCTTGTTTTTATTTAATTTTATTTTTTGTTTCTTATTTTATTTATTTATTTATTTACTTATTTTTTAATCGATTGTAAAAGGGGTTATGGTGAAATAGCTTATTACATGGAATCTTAACGTGGTCTGTCTTTTATTCAAACATATCTGCTCTAAATTTTACATTGAGCTCTCTGGATATCATCCTCCTCAGGTCTACCCATACGGATTACCTAAATTTGCATAACCTATATATATATATATATATATATATATATATATATATATATATATATATATATATATATATAAGAAGAAGAAGAAGAAGAAGAAGAAGAAGAAGAACTATTGTTAGGAGTTTTCTTAAACCTTTGTTTCAAGAATTCTGTTATCTTGTTTATGTCATTATTTTTCCTTCGAGTTTCATGTGTTATCCATTTTATTATTTTCTACCGTTGACCATCCTCAATCGGTCTGATTTCTGTTATTTGGTGCAGTACTTTCTTTGGGATTCTGTAGCGCCAGTCCACGAGCTTTGAAGAAGTATGGCCCTCGCTAAAATCTACAAGCTACATTCGTCCCACGCCATTTTAACCATTGATTTGTGAAAGGAATTTTATATTCAGCTGACAGTTTAGATACTTCCAAACAAATTTGATGCCATTCATAACACCGAAACGAAAGTCTCAATCAGACGACATTATTTAAGTACATCACTTGTGTTTTCAATTTCAAGTTAAGGTTTTTGTTTTTTCTAGCAATTTGCAGTGTTGCTTGTAACTCCCCGTAAAGCCGACTATTCTCTGTTCAATTTCATTATCTACCATACCAAAATTACTATAACTGATTTATACACCGACGTATTTTAAATATTTATTAGTTACTAATTTCACATTGTGAATATTTATGAGGGATACAGGCTAGGTGACATCACTGTTTTCATTCAAATTTGAGATAATAGTTTCTGTTTGGGAAGTTTTGTGTTCTACTTCTTGGAACACTTGGTAAAAAGATATTGATTTTAAAATAGAGTTTCTTGACAAGGGGCCGCAATCTCTGGAAAACTCAGAGTAGGGATAAGTGAATATCTAACTTTATTTATTACTATTCTTGTTTATTAACGGTCTATTTGTTGATAGGAAACATTGCAAAGATCTATCGCCTCAAAAGCACTATCTACGCGAAATATAAAAGCGTGTAATTTTTGATGAGACAAGATTATAAAGAAATAATAATAAAATAACAAATAAATGAAAATAAATAAAATAAAAATAAGAATAAATAAAAATAAAAATTAGTAAAATAACAAATAAAAAATTAAAATTAATAAATGAATTAACGTATTAAGAAAATTATAAAAAAATTAACAAACTACGAATGCACCAATTAAGTAATTGTACTAATAATCAACAACAAATACTTAATAAATAAATACAAATTGCACTAAGTAATCAATAATAAATAATAATCAATAATAAATAATGAGTTAAACAATAAAAAAAAATACAATACGTTAAATACAATAATAATAATAATAATAATATATACAATAAATATGGTAAATAATTAAATAAAAAATAATAAGTACAATAAATACGTAAATATAATAAATACAATAAATACGGTAAATGAAATAAATAATATTAATTAATAATAATAAATAATAAATACAGTAAGTACGTAAATACAATAAATAAGAAAAATATTAAATACATTAAATACAATAAATAATGATAAATAATAATAATAATAAATAATGAATAATATAAATAATAATAATAAATGCAATAAATACGGTAAATACAATAAATAATATTCATAAATGATAATAAATTATAAAAAAAATAATAATAAATACAATAAATACGGTAAATGCAATAAATAAAATAAATAATAAGAAATAATAAGAAATTCAATAAATACGGTAAATTCAGTGAATAATAATAATAAATGATAACAAAAAGTAATAATAAATACTGTAAATTCCGTAAATAAAATAAATACAACAAATAATAAATAATAATAATAAATAATAATAATAAATAATAAGTAATAATAATAAATAATAATAATAATAATAATAATAATAAAGGCAATAAATACAGTAAATACAATAAATACAGCAAAATAAATAAAAAAATCACTAAGTAATCAATAATAACTAATCAATAATAAATAATGAGTTAAACGTGAACAAACAACACTACAATAACGAAAAATAACTGCATTCGGATCAACAATAATTTCAATGCAATAAACCTTTAGAATAATTTAAATATGACCGTTACCGGCTGCCCAGTAACGGTAAAAAATAGACTTTGCTACATATAATAGATGACCTGAAGATTGCGCTCAAGCAGGAAAGAGACTGTTGCCTCTCGATGTTTGTGTGTGTGTGCATGAAGAGAGACAGAGAAAGTTAGATAACGTCTCGAGAAGGAGATAGATACTGACAGCTATGAATATACAAATATGTAAATAACTGTAAATATGTAAATAACTGCCTCCATCAGAAACAATTTAATACTATGCACAAAAAAAAAAAAGAAAAAAAAAAGATTGTTCATTCAATATTTCGAACAAACCAAAATGTAGTAATTTTCTACCATTTGTCTTGAATCTTTGAATTAAACGTACTACTCGATTGGCAGCAAGATCTTACAGTTGAAATGGTTAGATAAAAATGCAAGTTTTATACTAACGGTTTCTTCTGTCAACTCACTTCCGGCTTCTTGAGTTTCAGTCAACTTTGACCTTCAAAAATTTTGAATATAATATCAATCGCTATTTCTCGTCTCCTGTCACACTTATCTCTTGCGTCTTAGTGGCTTTATTGCCTTTTTGGCTGAAATGATTTAAAAAAAAAATCTCCAGCCGAATTCCAAAACCAACCTGTTGTTAATGTTGTAAATCTTAGACTCTTTCTTTACTGTTACAGAATAGTTCAAGCTTCAAACTCATCCGAATCTCCCAGCTTGTCGTTTGTGCTTTTAAGTCAGTTTATTGATACCGTTTAAATTGAGCGAAAAGAGACAATATAAAATAAATAAATAAATAAAAGAGAAAACGGGAAAAGGAAGAAGGAGAGAATGATAACATATTTACTGATTTGTTATTTTTACGGCTTATCAACCTTTTGCCAGTTATTTAAGGCCAGAAAATATTCTTGGATTGTAAGATATTTTTTTTAAATAGTGATGAGTTATAGACGCCACACCCATAGTCCAGAGGGTGGGGATTTTTCATACCTTTTCCAAGACTATCGGCGCGTACAAACACGACTGTAAATAGAACTCGGCTCTTTCAATTCTAATTTCGAGACGTTATCCATTACACCACCCTCAAATCCAAGCTTACAGCACCTGGTAATCTGAGCCGTCGCCAGTCTTGATACAGACCAGACTCGACGTTGCTTAACTTCGGAGATCGTGAGAACAGGTGTTTCAATGTGATATGGCCATAAGCCGAAAAAACGATAAAGAATAAGAGACACAGAAGAAAAGAAGAAAAGTAAGAAATAAATTAAAAAGCTGAAATTGAAGAATGGCAATAAAAACGAATGAGTGAAAAGGTATTCAAGTCTGTGCAAAAGTTTTCAATGTTATTTTATTAAAGCGCGGTACATTTTTGTGTATTCGGTTTCCACATCAAAATGAGGTCTATGTGAACTTTTGCTATTGACTAAATATATGTAACTATATGTGACTTATGCATTCGAAGGTATTTACGCAAAAGAGTCTTTTTTTTTGTATATTTCTTTTATATATTTTTTTGTATAACCACTCTATACACAATTGCCGCCATAATAATTTAAATAGTAATTTTTTGTGATACATGTACTTGAAGATACTTACAAGACAATGCATCATTCATGATACAAGTGTCTGAAAGACCAGAAATAAAAAAAAATCAAGTTAAATTAGATAAAAATCAACAAACCCCCCCAAAAAAAACAGTGAATTGGGGGCAAATAAAAAGATAATACCAAGAATACAAAAGCGGATGACTAGTGACTGTCGATAACTTACGACTTGACTGAAATTGTTAAAAATGATCGATAAGTATTTGATATTTATTAGTAAGAGAAAAAGCAAATTACTTTTAGTAAACAAAAGAATTAAAACAAACGTCATAAGTGACGACAAAAAAAAAAAATAAAGAAAATCATTTGAGTTTTTTGTTTGTTTCTTTTGCCGCGCAAAATGATCAATTGAAGTCTGTTTTGGGTGTGGCAGAAAGTTTTTCATCAAGACCCAATGTAATGATTTACGATTTCTTAAACCCTGGAGAAATTATTTGTGAATATTATATTCTCATTGTTGATAGATTAATTTCAAGCTTCACTTAAAATAAAGACAGACTGGAAAAAAAAGGACAAATTTTTTACAAAGATTGTAGTCTTATTTTTTTAATTTTTTTTCATTTTATATATGTATATATTTTTTAAATATGGCTTCATAAACTGTCGAACGAGACGAAAAACGAAATAGGTGCAAGGTGATGACTGTCAGTCATATATATATATATATATATATATATATATATATATATATATATATATATATATATATATATGACACCTTCTTTGCATAAATTAATACATACATATATAAATATATATTTAATATATATATATATATATATATATATATATATATATATATGTAAATATATACCTATATATTTATATTTACACACACACACACACACATATATATGCGCATGTATGTTTGTGCTAGCGTGTGTGTGTTTTACGATATATATTTCTATATGGTGAGGTTCCACTTTTTCATATATATATGTATATATATATGAATATATAAAATTATATACATCACAAATCTTGGCATATTCATATATATATATATTTGTATATATTTATTTGTTTATATATATATGTATGTATATGAGAAAATGAAATTATATAAACACACACACATATATATATATATATATATATATATATATATATATATATATATATATATATATATATATATATGTGTGTGTGTGTGTGTGTGTGTGTGTATTTGTATGCATGTTGTTATGTGCCTATGCATCCGTGTTTTAGCGTGTGTAGGTGTTTTATGAATTATGTGCGCGCGATTTCTATTGAAAAATTATAAATATTTTTTTTTATTTTTATTTTTTGACATTTTTCTCACTGGCTGTCTCATTATTCTCTGGTAAGCTAGTGGCGTGTGTCGAAGTTAGAAATAAAGTTTCAGTTTATGACTGATTGCAGAATAATGGAAATGCCAAAGTTGAAGGCTACTGGGAACTCTTGTCTTATTAGGAAATAGAAAGAAAAAGGGCAGTTCGGGCAAAACTGGAGATGGGCTATAGAATGTAATTGGTTCGAAAATAAAATGCGAAAATCGTCGTGAAAATGAAAAAAAAAAAATCTAATCGCTGCTGAGAAAAAAAAATATATAAAAAACAAGCAAAATAAAAGTGTAATTCGGAAAAAGGTGTCGGGAGAATAAGTGGAATAAAAGAGGAAGGAAATGTAGAAAGTGACGCGCAGGAACAAATAAGATAGTTAATAGAGGAAAACAAAAAAATGTGTAAAGAAAAAGGACTGAAAAAGGCAAGCTAGTCTAAAAGGATCTAGAAGGTGAATGAATATTAACCACAAGAAGTGAGAATCAAAACCGTAAAACCTATAAAATAAAGGCGAAGTAAAGTTGTATACAGAAAATAAATAAAGAAAGAAAGAAATGTATAAGACAGGAAGAAATAATTCTATAAATATAGAGAATGTGATAGACGCTAGAGAAATAAAACATGGAGGATAAAAATTCGTATAAAACGTGAGAATAAGTATACGAAATAAAAGTTAGAATAAGTGTATGAAATACAGAATAATAATTAACTATAAAAAGAAGAATGCAAAAGAGGAAATATTTCCAAAAGATGGAGAAAGAAAAGATTTATATAAGAATCGGGAAGAAAAAAAATCAAGGTGTATAAAGGACGGAC
>CAHIKZ030004573.1:337500-357500 GCA_903632075.3 Acanthosepion pharaonis | reverse complement strand
TCCGGTGACACCGGTGCACAGAAGAGTGCAGTACCTTTCGTTGGTAATTTCACGTGATCTAGCCCGCCTGCTGAAGCGGTTTACAGGGTTTGGCTCGTGGAGAATTAGTGGATGGGTGAAGACCAGTGTTGCCCGTCCATCTTAATAATAAGTGCAGCAACCGAGTAACAAAGGTACTACTTCTACCTACTGCCACCTACACGCATAGAACATACACTGGATGTCGGGGTAAACAGTTGCCATCAATGTGCAATATATTGCTACAAAGTATAAATTACTATAAAGTATATGAGAAAATTTTATTATTATTATTATTATTGTTTGTTATTGTTTTTGTTGTTTAAAAAGTTATAACTGGTAACGCGTTTTCTATAAAATTGAAATTACGTTACTTTGCAATTAATAAATAAGAAAAAAATTAAAATTTATACAAATCTTGTAAAAGAATCTTTGAATATATGTAATAATAGATAAAATTCGACGATAATGAGTCAAAAATAAACAAAATAAACATTACAAAAACGCTTTACTCTAATTTCGAAAATTACGACCTCTTTCATAAAAACAACAACAGATAAATGTTACGCTTAGATATAAATTAATTAAAATTATACATCCCACTATATAATTAGTCTAACAAATACAATATATTAAATGTTCTTAATATATTTAACTCTTAGCGATAAATTTCACTCCCCGAAAACAACAACAATATATATATATATATATATATATATATATATATATATATATATATATATATATATATATAAAATTTCTACTTTGGTACACCGTGCTTTGATAATATGTTCAGCTTGTAAGCTGAAGGAAAATTGACCAACATTTAAAATATTTTCTAAGATAATGGTTACCCAGAAAATTAAACGTACGATGAAACGTAAGGTTAAGCCTTTTAGGGCTCCTGAGGTTTTTGGACCTGTTCTTTGTCCAGTCTATTTACAATTACTGTGGATGATTAGGGGGATGGTCAGATACTTGCTGATATATTTCTATTCCGGTATTCTCATGTATCTCTAAAGATGGTTTGTCTTACCTTCAAAGCAGCTCCGTCATTTATAAATTTAAATGTCGGTGTGAGGACGACTGTGTGGGGCGAACCAACTTGCGGTTGGAGACCCGGATTGGGAAACACGTGACCACATTATTAAGACATGGGGGAGCTCGTAACACTAATCGCTTGACTCAGTCATTTTGTGCGTCTGCGATTGGACATCCTTTGATTAATACCCGGGTTGCGCTTCCGAATATTTTTGCCACAAGTAATTTTTTTTTTGTTTTATAATTACTAGGGCCATATTTATACTGATGTGTTTGTTTCTTTAGTAATAAATTTACTTATATACCGTCCGTGTCTACTTTTTCTCAGTTTCGCCATTTTGATTATTGTCGTGCAACGAATCTTTTTGAAGAAAAAGGTCTTTTTAAAAGAATGCGCTCCTTCACTTTCAAAGACATATTTATATTCTGTGGTACAAAATTGTTGGTTATATATATATATATATATATATATATATATTTATAATATATATATATATATATATATATATATATATATATATATATATATATATATATATATATATGTGTGTGTGTGTGTGTGTTTTGTATAAATAGTTCATCGAGTCAACACAATACAGAAAGCACTGGACGACCATTTCGTTCTATTTTGGGATTCACCAGCAGTACGCATCCACTACCAAGAATCGAACCCGGACCGGGTCTCAGTGACGAAGAGGTGACAAATTAGACTCGATATAGCGGCTGATCTTTACAAATTCCCTTTTTGTGACTCATCCAAGTATATATATATATATATATATATATAGAGAGAGAGAGTGAAGAAATATAGTCTTAAGATGTGGTATATTTTATGGGATAAAGTGCTCAATATCAGAGATAGAGCGTATGTAAATATAAAAGTGAACATAAAGTCAACACTTAGAGGCGACAGTCTGTTTCATGCTAGATGCAATCGTCAGGCCATGAAACAGACTGTCGTCTCTACGTGTTGACTTCTAATTCACTTATATATATATATATATATATATATATATATATATATATATATATATATATATATATATACTGGGTGCAACACCAGAATTGACCAATTCTTATAACAGCATAATTATCCATCCTACAAAGTGTTTAATATCTAAAAAAAAAAAATTAATTGATTTTCTTTTTCCAGGCTTTCAGATAAGACGTTTAGCCATCTTTACACGATTTGTTGTAAGAATCACTGAAAACCCTTTTGAATTATTCAGATAAAAAGAGATCAAGTTAAACCTATTTTATGTGTTCCCAAATAACCAATGGTGAGAAAAAATAGATCATCCAAGCCTTCAATAATGGTACCAGCATTCATACTCTGACTTCCATCTTCAAAGTCCATTCAAGTACCATCAATACAGCGTTGAATAAGTTTACAATGACGGAACAGTAGAGAGCAAAACTGGATTAGGAGTTCACAACGGGAAGAGGGATCATGATTTTAACTTAGAGCTAAATAGATAAATTAGAAAAGATCCAACTGTATCCATAAAATGTTTGGCACATGTCAGAAAAATTTCAGCTATGACAGTCCAAAGAGCACTGAAAAAAAGACTTGAAAATGAAATCGTACGTGAAGCCCATGTGACACTTTGCTACTCTAGGACAGAAGGTTAGAAAGTTAGAGGGCGAAGAACATCTTAATTAAGTCGGAAAATGATACTGCGAAGAAATCATATGTTTTTTTTTTAAATAATTATAATTTAAGCTCTACTTCTGTATGGAGCACTGGAAAAAAGTAAGGAAAAAAGGTTAAAAAATATCTACCCTTGATGACTGGAAATTTTACTAAGAATCATCGATGATAAAAATTGATATTTAAAAAGTTAAGTAATCTTTTCATATGATATCATTAACTCACTATTTTAATATTATTTTAATAGTTTTAATATTGGATACTCTATATAAAAATATCTGGTGTTTATTAAATTTTCAATGTTTATATATATATATATATATATATATATATATATATATATATATATATATATATATATATATATGTGTGTGTAGATATGTAGAAAAAAGGAAAGAACACGTTAGGTATATAACCCGGAGTTCTTTAGTATTTTTGTTTTATTTAAAAAAAAAACAGTGCTCCATACAGAAGTAGAGCTTAAATTATAATTATTTAAAAAAAAAATATGATTCTTTCGCTACATAATAGTTCTCATGTTTCAAAAACGAGCCGAAAACCTCAATACAATTATTAAAATTAAATTGAGTTAAAGTATCAAACCCTGTTTCATCCTCAAGCGAAAATTTAGGAATAACTTGAAATGTACGCATCTTTATAATCAAAATTAATTACCATGGAAACGGCTGGGGGGACATTTTGGTAAGCGGTCTAAAATATAATATATATATATATATATATATATATATATATATATATATATATATATATATATAAAAACACACGTGCTCGTGTGTGTGTTAGAAAAGTATTCATTCAAACTCTTAAAAAATGCAATATTTTAGAACAGGACCATTATACACTTGCACCTCCTTTTTCCCATATAATGTTACCATTTTGCTTAAACAAAAATACGCAGTACAGGTCATGAATATAAAAAAAAAATAAATAAATTCTAAAAGCTGATAGTTTTCTGAAGTTGTTTGTGTGAAATAATTATGAAGTGATCCCTATCCGGAAGAAAAGACAAAATATTCTCAAGCTATCTGATTTCTTAAAGTAAAGAAGAAAAAAAATCTGTTCTGGAGTTCTTCTTTCATTTATTACGGTCGATTGATCGAGATTATGAATTTCAATTTATTTTTTAAACGTTAAGAAATCTCGTCTTATGATTATATTTGTTTTGACTTCAACAAGGGAATCAAATTACAATGAATTTACATAACAAACTGAAACCGCTGCTAACCTTTACAAAATGTCATTAAAAAATTAATATTCATATTCTGGATTGCTTCATCTATAGTAATGTAAACAAGATTTGAAGAAGAATTATTTCTCGTGACAGTGCCTATAGGACAGCTGTACTAAGACTTCTGAGAAGAACCTTTAATTTGACATCCAAAATTTTACAATGTCCCCATTTTTTCATTATAAAATGAACTATTATCAAATTTCTTGTACCTTTTTTTCCAGAGAAATATTCCCCAATAATGAAAATCCCTACTCTGTTTTGTTTTAGGGAGCGTGTTCTTTGGATAGAAAGCCTCTTCTTTGATGTCTCCAAATAAATTTCTTACCATTATGCTCAAAAGTATGTAATTCTGTCTTAAGTGACTACAGTATATTCTGCCAGAAAGAGATCGGCTTATCAATATGTCAGTTTGCAAGATCAAAACGAGATTTCAAAGGACTAGATTTTTAAAAAAAAGGGTTTTACGAAAGAGCCGCTTGAAGATACAGTAAATCCCAAATTCTATTGCTTCTACTACTACTAGCAACAACAGCAACAACAACAAAAACAACAACAATAATAATAATAATAATATAATAATAATAATATAAGAAGAAGAAGGAAAAAAGAAGAAGAGGAAAAAAGAAGAAAAAGAAGAAAAAAGAAGAAAAAGAAGAAAAAGAAGAAAAAGAAGAAGAAGAAGAAAAAGAAGAAGAAAAAAGAAGAAGAAAAGAAGAAAAAAGAAGAAGAAAAAGAAAAAGAAAAAGAAAAAAAAAAGAAGAAGAAGAAGAAACAAGTGGGGAGTATGAGTTAAACATTTTACACATCATTGAGGGGTCTTTCCGAATAGCTTTGCGGATTATCTTCACTAAGAAGCACCATGTATTATGGACTTGAAATCTCGAGTACTAAAGCAGAAAGAAATCATCCCAGACATTCAAGGATATGGCTATGCGGAGTATACTTGAAAGGAGAAACAGACCCTTTAATAATTGCAGCTCTTAACAAATGCATCATCACTGAATATATGAACATGAAAATAACTAATTTACAGAAGAACAATCCATTCTGGCTCTGGGGAGAAAAGAAGAAGACATTAAAATAAGGTGACCCAACAATTATCTTGGCCCTAACAGTTATCAGAAATGCTAGAATAATTGGAAAAGCTTATTTCTATACCATGAAATTCTTGTTGAGCAGAAGTTGGAATATGCGAAGTTTTATCTAGGAACGAGCTTTTTTTTCTGAGAGTGAAAGAGAATGAAAAGTAACCGAATCCTAAAACAGGGAAAAATGGATAAACCTCTACTCCTGTTCAAAAAACTGAGGAGGAGAGTCAACCGGACGATATGCGAACCTATCTTGACATACTGGGAATAAAAGAAATTAGTAAATATAATTTCAGAATTTAGACGGAGACGTTAGAAGTATGGAGGAAGTAGATTTTACAAGGAACTGGAAACTTCATCCTAAACAGAAAATATAGGATAAGCCTCTACTCCTATCCATAATTCAGGGAGAACTGTAGACTAGTCTATCTAGGAGAATAGAAATCATATTTATTCATGAGATGTAATACCTCCAAATATTCATTGAGCCAGATGCCCGGAATATTTTTTAATAACAATCAAGGCCAAACAATGTCAGGCTTATAGTCATTACAGACTCCATGGTCCTTTCAATAACTGCATAACATGAGCTTCGCCAGGGAACATACAGTTTTGAATTCAGAGTTGTCCTTCTCCAGATTGGTTGCTGTCCAAGGCTGAAGAGACTAGTTTGCCCTATTATTTTACCGAAAGCTGGGGAATTCATACTTTTCCAAAAGGTATTTCCACGAAATTGAATGAAACGAACTCGACTTGTATGCGAACTCTGATCTCGGATACCTCTTCTTGAATCGCTAGCCACTACATCACACGCTTATCATTTTGACAGCGAACCATTTCAATGTTGGAAAGGAATCAAATGAACCTTTTGCTAATATTCTCATTTCAGAATCTCACATTCTATCAAGGAGTGGAAGAATAGAAGAACAAATTTCACGGTGAGATTTTATTTTTAATTCCTAAAATGGAGACTTATTTAAGTCTCCATTTTAGGAATAAAAAAAAAAGAAAGAAAATGTAATGCTTGTTTTTGAATGGATTTCATTTCGTCCAAAAGAATATAAAATCATTTTGTGCACAGACGAATATCATTTTATACACTTTTATTTTTCTTCATTTACGCCATCTTGTTTTCCTGTCAACTACGATCTTCAAAAATTTAAATGCACCTTGAATCCCGGTTTTAAATGTTCTTTCTCCTCAAGTTTTTCTGTCTCTTTTATTCTCAGTAACATCTTCCATCTTAGTGGTATTATCACCGTTGCTGGTGGGGGAGATAATTTTTTTGAAAAGTTATAACCATTGTTTCTCATTCGAAGCCAATCACTACACTGTGACTTGAATGACTAAACAACTAACCCTTATATTACAGTTCGAGAGCAAATCGATTCAGTCTGAAAGGCTACAAAATTATTGATTTTGTTATAAGCAGAATATTATCGCAAATTTTCACTGTATAATGTTTGATTAATAGACAACATTTAGGTTATTTGTATTGACAAAAAAAGTTGAAAAATAAGTATAATAATAAACAAACACATAATCATGAGGTTCACCTGACAGACAAAATATATGGGGGAGAGACTCGCAATAATTTCGTGTGTTTAGGGTTTTGTTTGTAGATTTTCTTCTTCTTTTCAGGACGTGCGAGAAGATGGCTCTCCATAACTTCCTGACCTTTTTAGCTCTTAGTAATATTTGTCTTTTTGCTATCTCTCCTAACCCTGATCTGCCTTTTATTTGCACTCATTAGCTATGTCATTCGCTATTTTCAACTGACATTTTGAATTCAAAATAGCCTGTGAGTGTTTAATTTTCCAAGCTCGTTTTCCTCATTGCATGCCCTAGAATTTTCAACTACCTTTTTTTGATTCTAGGCATAAGGATCGTTTTTGTTTCCATTTTCCTTAAAACTTCCTTGTTGCACTCATGTTCAGTCAATGGTATTCTCTGCATTCTTCTGTAGAACTTAATTTCTGTTGTTTTAAGTCTCGTCTTCATTTTAGAAGAGAATGTCCAGCATTTACTGACACATAGCGGGATTCCTTGGTTTTGGTGTCTCCAATTCTTAGAAATTCAAATTTTGAATTATTCTGTTACAAGATTTTATTGCCCTTTTTCATTTAAACGTAAAACTGATGAAGGCAATTTAATTGCTGAAACGTGCATCAACATTGAATAAAAAATGTAATAAAGTTTTACTTTTAATATTACACGTCGAATATGTCTGTATATATATATATATATATATATATATATATATATATATATATATATATATATCAGTGATTATTTTTTTGTGATTTAGGCTAATCATATATATATAGTAATTCGTCGAGCCTAGAATAATCCTCAGCAAAATGCAGAAAGCACTGGACGGCGGTTTCGTCCTATCTGGGACTCATCAACAGTGCGCATCCACTACCGAGAATCGAACCCGAACAGTTTATATATATATATATATATATATATATATATATATATATATATATATATATATATGAAATGCGCACTCAGGCCAACACCAAAGCAGCGACAGTCGGTTTCATCATGCTTGAGCACAAAAACTTTGGGACATTTTCTCAGATTGTAATTGTGTTCAGGTATAAAACCAATTGTCGCGCTCTGTGTTGACATCAGTGTTCAATTTTATAGTATATACAAACGCTCTATCTCTGATATTGAGCACTTAAATCAATGTATACCTTAAAATTATATTTTTATCATATATATATATATATATATATATATATATATATATTATAATTTATCATATAGACAAAAAACCTTTATGCACTACAAAGATGTAACTTCGTTTCGGCGCAATTCAATTGCACCAAAATTGGTTATCTAATTATCAATAACCAATTTTGTTTCTCGCCAGTCGAGGATCAATTGAAATGCACCGAAACGAAGTTGCATCTTTGTAATGAGTAAACGTTTTTGTCTATATAATAAAATTATAATAAAGAATTATTGCTCTACTAACAGTATCGAGCCCTCTTTTGGATTAATGCTGTGAACGTTAGAATTTATATATTATTTTACTTCTCATTGCAGCGGATATAGTCCTAATAAATAGTTTAAATGCCCTACAAAAAAAGATAACCCTTTATGAAGTCGTCAAAAAACAAATGTTACGGCAGTTTTTATATACACAAAACCCTTTCAGAAAAAAATAAATAAATAAAATAAATAAATAAATAAATCTCCATAGACACGTAAACCAGACTAGGCGAAATCATCTTCCGTTTTAAATTTAGACACCCCGACCTTACCCTGACTTGATATCTGTGAATGTAACTTTATGCTGATACAAATTATGAACACCTTACACCCCTGTTTATTTAAACAATTGCTCTAGCCGTTACCATAGAAATTTTGATTTCAATAATGAATATGCTATTAAAACACGTAAATTTCAGAAATAAGTTATTCCCAAAAAAAATTTCGCTTGAAGATGGAACAGAGCTTACTTTAATTCAATTAAATTCAAATAATTATATTGAAGTTTTCGGCACTTGTTTTGAAACATAAGAACTCTTATGTAGCGTGTTGAATCATATTTTAAATAAATAATTATATATATATATATATATATATATATATATATATATATATATATATATATATATATATATTATCTTTTGCATATATTTAGCACATTTATTTACTGATAGAATTGTTAGCGATTTGTAGCGTTTTCTTAAAAGACTTTACTTTTTTCTTAACTAACTTTATATAAATTTACTTATTTCGTTAGTACGTTTGCTCCAAATATATCCGAAAAACGTCATTTGGTGAAATCTTATTGGCATGGAATGTAAAATTAATCAAGCCAATTAAAGAAAATTAATCGTTTAATTTCCAAAATCTAAGGAAATCCAATGAAATCTTTCAGGAATTGCACGAGAAAAAGGAAGTAAAAATCAACGACTCATAAAACCCCGCATGAAATTTGTCGTTATTTTATGTATATCGATTTTCCCCTGTTAGGCTCCCATTCATATTTATTTGAACCATTTTTTCCTTCTGTCATGCAACGATGTTGCTATATTAGAGAAGCACACCCACGACTTTCCTTTCTTAAACAGCAAAGAAAAATAAGTGGAAATTAAAGGAGAAAAGGAAAGCTTATGTATAAAGAAGAAAAATATTGAAATGAAAGAACAAAATAAAGACATCAAAAAGAAAATCTAACGAAATGAGACTTTTTGGATTCAGAAAGAAAACATGACGGGGAGTGGATTATTGCAGGAATTATATTTTTCGAATCTGAAGCGGCTTTTATCAGATTTCCATTATGTCCAAAAATTCTATTAAGGACATTTCAATCTCGAAAGCTTTTTACAAACATTGTTTTTTTTTTTTCTCTCTCATTTTTTTTTGTTATGGTCGAATTATCTGAATGTGTAGTTTTAAAACATTAAGTCACTAATTTGCATTAAGACTGTTCACATTATAATAGAAAAAAATACAGGAAACTTTCCTTAAGAGGAAAAGAAATAATCGCCAACATAAAAAAGTATTATTATTATTATTATTATTATTATTATTATTATTATTATTATTATTACTTCCTTTGATTTCTGTTGTATACATATTTCCTTCCGGGTCCCAACAAAAGATCTAAGGTGAGAAATGGTTTCATGTCATTTCTCACTGATCATTTTTGTAAAAAACAAAAAACAAACAAACAAAAAAAAAGTTACGCAGATTTTACATAGATAAATCTTTTCATAATGTGTGAGCTGTACTTGTGTGTACATTTTTTTGAATTCCTTTAAGGAATGGGCTAAGAGGAATCTCTTCAATCTCTATCGGAACTTTTTCCAATCAATCCGGGGGCTCTAACTACAACTGGAAATATTGATTTCCTCATATACCACATTTTTTAGATTTCCAATTCAGGATTCTTGTATTTTGATAGTTTTTTTTAAAGATCTTCAAAGATACATTACAATCTGTTGGGACTGCCATGTCCATCAGAAAGCATATTCTTTTTTTCTTTTTTTTTATCACGATGCCTGGGCGTGTAGAATTGCTTGTTCTGTCTGTGTGTATTATAAAGTCCTACAAAACTGTGACAGATTTTATCTCTGTAACCGGGTCTGGGTGATGTTCATATTAATTTTATGCAGTGTCCTTCCTGTAAAATTGGCATATTTTCCAGTGTAGATATTGGTCCACTCTTTCAATCCGAGTTTTATATTTAGTTGGTGCTAACGATTGAATATAAAACTCGATATGCAGCCTGATACAAGATGGTCAATTGTTTCTGGATATTTATCACAGAGTTTGCATTTGAGGTCAACACAATTTTTTCATTATGTGTGCTTGGTAATTTCTAGTTAGCAAGCATTGTTCATGTACAGCCAGAATAAAAGCTTCGGTTTCAGCTTTTAACCCTGCACTACGTAACCACTGATGGATACAGGGTTTGTCTGCATCAGCTTATTTGGTACGGGCAGAGTATTAACCATGAAAGGGCTTATTTTGCCATTCTTTCGGCATCTGGTACATTGCATTCTGTCGGTTCTTTGCCGCTGCAATAGTTGTATTATGGTTTATCTGCAATCCTTCTCCCACTTGAAATTCCATTTTGAATTTGTTGTCTTTCTTTATTACTGAATAAAGTTTCTTATTTCTTTCATGTTTTTGGACACAGATCATCATCCAGTCTTCTGTAGTTTCCAGGGATCTTTGAAGACCGATTGTTTTGCTTTTGTAAAATAGTTCTAATTGAATTCAGATCTGGGCACATACAGACAATCAACATCAGACTTAGGATGATACATGCGGTGGCAAGTGAGAAGCTTTCTCGTTCTGACATCCGTTCACTTAATGTCAGCTATGGTCCAATTAGAGATGTTGAAACTTTAGTGCGCCACATAGTCAGACAAACTTTAATTATTATTATTATTATTATTATTTCCTTTGATTTCTGGGGTGTACTCATTTCTTTCTGGGTCGCGACCAGAGACCTAAGGTCAGAAATGGCATCATGACATTTTCTACTGAACAATTAAAAAAAAACAAAAAAACAAAAAACAAAAAAAACAAAAAAAAAACAAACAAAAAACCAAAAAAAAACAAAAACAAAAAACAAAACAAAGAAAAGCACATATTTTACATAGATAAAGCCATTCGTAAAGTGTGGGCAATACTCGTGAGAACATGTTTTTAGTAATTCTGTACGGCTTATTATTATTATTATTATTATTATTATTATTATTTTATTTCCTTTGATTTTTCGTGCGTACACATTTCGTTCAGGTGCCCACCCAGAGACCTAAGGTTAGAAATGGCATCATGACATTTTCCACTGACAATATATATATATATATATATATATATATATATATATATATATATATATATATATATATATATATATATATATATTACATAGATAAAGCCCTTCGTGAGGCGTGGGCTGTAATCGTGATAACAATTTTTTTTTTCTTTAAGCCATGGTCTTCCAGGAATCCCTTCAATTAATCTACTGGAATCTTTTCCAACCAATCCCAGGGCTCCAACTACAACATGGATTGTTGATGTTCCCATGTGCCAGATTTTTGAGATTTCGTTTTCAAGGTCCTTGTATTTTGATAGCTTTTTGAAGATCTTCAAAGATACATTGCAGTCCGCAGGGACTGCGATATCAATAAGGAGGCACTTTTTGGTTTGCGGTTATTATTATTATTATTATTATTATTATTATTATTATTATTATCTTATTTTGCTATCCGTTCAGTACAATAGCTAATAGATAATACCTCGGTTAAGACAATAAATATATAAATTCCGTTTGCATAAATTTGGATTTTTAAGTTCTACTTAGCATGTACAGTGTATATATTTTCTTTATATTGATAATACTCTACTGAGTAGATGAATAGTGCCACACAAAACAAATCTTGACTCTCTACCCAGCTAATAAAATCACTTTGCTACAACTTTTCAGCAACAAAAACGTTTTCTTTTTTGTAGACTCTCCACAACGTGTCCATTATATTGTAACGTTAGAAATATGTGCACTTATAATGTTACATTAACGAAAAATGGATAACTCATGCCAGGATTATAGACCCTCAATTCATCATCTAAATTAGTGAATCTCAAGTTAAAAAGAATATGTTAATACCTTTTACACCTTCTATACATATTAATTTTACTTATGTTTTAATACCTAGGAATCGAAATAAAATCTACTGAAAATATGTGAAAATTTGCATAGCTAAAGCCTCGGATATCTTGAATAAAATATATGCAAACTGGAAATCTGATCTACCAGACAAACTAAAGCAGAGATTCGTTCGAGTCACAAAGAGGCGGTATTAATCTATGATGCCATTGCTTGGACATTAACTAAAATCCTAGACTCTAAGCTTGATGAAGCCTACCCTCAGATGATGAGAGCTATACTTAACATCTCTTGGAACATCCAATGAAATCACAGCTCTATGGCTCCATCCATGATAGTTCTGCAATTTTACATGAAAGCAGAATGCACTTTACAGGACACTGTTGGCGAGCAAAACAAAACTCGTGTGTGATCTAGTGCCCTACCTTTTTTCTATCTCAACTAATCCCTGCCAACCATTCTGCCATCCATTTACATAAGCCATTCTAGTACTGCGCTTAAACCTCGACTTTATAAGTTTAAGCTTAGTACTAGATTAACAGTTAGGTCCCATCGCTAGATATAACCATAAGATTTGTGCTAACAGTTTCTTTTCTCACAATTGTGAGACTCTCTTCTGGCTTCTTGCTTTCCAGTCAAATTTGATCTTGAAAAATTTAAATGCGTTGTCAATCCTCATCTTCTATTTCTCCAATTCATCTTCTTTATTGCCCTCTCGCCTTAATAATATATTTTTCTCAAATTCTTTCACCTTCAGTAACCTTGTACATTAGTGGCTTTATCGCCTTCCTTGGGGTAAAAAGAAAAAGAAAAAAAACTCATTAGATAGGTCATTCATTGTTTTCCTCTGTCTCTGTTGCCTTCAGTACGTTCTGTGAGTGTCAAATTCTCCAAGACCTCTTTCTTCATCATATGTAACAATGATATTTCAAATGTCTCTTTGTGATGTTAAATATAAGAGCTCTTTTTGTTTCTATTTCTCTTTACACATATTTTCAGTTCATGGTATTCTCAGCATCCTTCTGTAGAAGGCCATTTCTTTTTCCGTAAGTCTCTTCTTCATCTGTGTGGAAATTGTCCAGCATTCACTGCCATATAGGAGGACATTACATTTTGATATTACAAAACTGATCAGGGAATAATTGAGCCTAATATGATCTACTGAGTTTTTAGCAAACTGGATTATGCGAGGTTTTGTTAGAAAACCTAAAAACGCTACACAGACACACTCAGTGTCGTATTACTACCGATTTATCAACCCGACAAGTGATTGTTTTGACAGGATTGCGCAGGAAATTCTCTTGCCATAGTTTGTGCAATAAAAATGGCTGGATACAATCCGGTCAATATGTTCTATATATATATATATATATATATATATATATATATATATATATATATATATATATATATATATATATATATATATATGCACGTTTCATTGAATACAACAAAACGGGGTGCATAGACTTATTTTTTTTTATACAATTTCTCATGTGATCTTATAATTTTTTTCTTTTCAGAGATAAATTATATAAAAGCTGTCCAATTGTTCTTTCTTTCCGAGCGGTTTCGGCTATACATTTAGCCATTTTCATGTTTTTAGATATATTAACTGTTAACCAGAAACACATTGTTGTATGTATGTATGTATGTATTTTTATAATGTTTTATAATGTTTTCATTTTCAAAAGGCGGTCAAAATATTGTGTCCATTTTCATAGTTGATATTATTGAGTGTTGAATTTTTTTTTTTTTTATTAATATGGCTTCCAATATTTTTAGCCTTTTCTTTACATGTAGGTGATGCTGTTATATTTGTGTTGTCAACAAGTATGTTACGAATAGTGTCTCGTAGGTCTCCATGAGTATTTAAATGAGATCTAATTGAGCTATGATCAGAAACGTGTAGTCTGAATCTTCGTGTCAAACATGCAGTAGTGTGGCCTATATAATTGTTTACGAATTTTGATTGATCAGGAATACAATTAATTAATGGACATTTAAATTCGTAAATAATATTAGTTCTATTTAATTTTGTTCTAAGAGGTGAATTATTATTTTTAACTATAAGGTTGAGGCTTTAATTGGACCTGTTTTCATATAATTTAACGGCAAAAATAAGATCACATGAGAAATTGTATAAAAAACTAAATCAAAGCCCCTTATCCGTTTTAATCAATGAAATGTGCATAAAAGAAGGATTCCTGTCTAAATACATATATGTTGCCATCGATAAAACTTTTATCAGTTTGAAAAAAAAAAAAATAATTATTGGTTCAGTAGGGAATTTCTTTTTTATTGTTTATCTTTCAAATATTTTCTAAAAATATTTGCAAGATAAACACTAAAGGAAGAAATTCGCTGCTGAACCAATAATTATTTTAATACATACATATATATATATATATATATATATATATATATATATATATATATATATATATATGTGTGTGTGTGTGTGTGTGTGTGCGCTGCGCACGCGTGCACATTGACCGGATTATGCAATAATAATAAAAATGTTCTCGTATAGTTAATGATAATCATACTTTTACCCATTTCTTATTTATTAATTCGTTTCTATTATTGCCATTATTAAAGTAATAATAAGTCACAATGATTAATTTCATAACAAATTGTACCCCCCTCCCACACCGACTTCTACTTTAAAATATATATGGTCGTTCTTTGTCATGGGTTTGCCTGTCCCAGTGATCCCAAGAGCCAAGCCGTTTGGAGTTTAAATTACTGTAGGGTCGCCAATGGCGTTAAGGTCGAGGACGAGAGAGCAGATTGAATACGACCAAACCCCGAAGACCGCAACGGCGGAATGGGCAAAGCTCTACACTATCTCAAATATCAAACTGGCGGTAGAGGGCACCGCCAGTTGGGCTGGCGTAACCAAGGCGGACCTTGATAGAACAAGCATCCGACAGCCAAGTGCAACCACATTTGCCAGATATTGTTTGTCTCAATCCCCTTTGAGCCGTCAAGGAGGCGCTTCTGGCTAAGTATGTTATCTTCTCCGTCGAGCAGAGTTGTCTACCAAAGTCAAATTTAAGCGAATGACCTCGTCATGTAGCCATCTCTGCCACTGCCATCAGAAAGGAAAAAGGTAATAAATAGAGAGGATTACGATCTGGATGCTCGGTGCATATGCCAACTATATATATATATATATATATATATATATATATATATATATATATATATATATATATATATATATATATATAATGAAATGGACATTCGGGCCGGTAAATGTAATTAATACTGTTTATTATAATCAGAGCATTTACTTAAATATTTGTATCCATAAAAATAAAGTATAAACAGAAAATATATTAAAATAATTGTTGGATTAGGTCCATTTCATAATATATGATGTCATTTGATTACGTTAAGATACGCCTTGAGCAGATATGGTCGTTCGAGAAAAATCATGGGAAATATTTACTTTAAAAAACAATAATTTGACTTTGCTAACCAGACGCTTCCTTTGTAACTAAATGGTATAGCACGTCAGGCTATATGACGGGCCCGTGTAGGATACAGGTTCGATTCCTATTGGAGGATACATATTTTCTATGAACTGCCTAGGACATTCTGGCTGGTAAATTTAGTTAATACTGTTTATTATAAACGGAGCATTTACTTATATCTTTGTATCAATAAAAATAATGTATAAACAGAATATATATATATATATATATATATATATATATATATATATATATATATATATGTGTGTGTGTGTGTGTGTGTGTGTGAGAAGTGTGTAGGGGAATGAGTGTGTGTGTGTGTGTGTATGAGAAGTGAGTAGGGGAATGAGTGTGTGTGTGAGAGAGAGAGAGAGCGATAAAGGAAAAGGTAGAGAAATTGAGTTATTCAGGTTGTGTGCTGAAACGTCTTCACCTCAACACAGAAACCTTTCTAAAAGAAATTCTGATGCTTCTTTTGATTTTAGGAAGGTAGATCGAGTTGAAAACATTTCAGCGTCCACTTGTATGGAATTTACTGGATATGACAGAGAATAGTATAGTCATGATCATCATGGAAGGATTGGGAAAGACGATATGTTGGATGCTGCAAATGTTCATAAATACACCCACCCATATATATATATATATATATATATATATATATATATATATATATATATATATATATATATATATATATGGGGTGAGGCAGAAATACCTCCCATATACCTCCCAGAAATACCTCACACATAACGGTAAGACATTAGTGGCAGTAGTGCCTTCCTCTAGTTAATGCCTTACACTTATGTGGGAGGTATTTCTGCCGCATTCTTCATATATATTGTAAAGTAAGTGGCTCTGATTAAATGAGCTTTCAAATTTTTGAAGTAAATTCTGTGCCGTTATCGCCTCTTAGGCATTTTATGTAGCCGTACGGAGCGATGTTTGTCAAATAGTTCTTTGTAGCGAGAAACCTATCGCTTTTTTGTTTAAGAAAATAAACAATGATTAGACTAAAATAATCGTCTACGAAACAAAGTGTATATTTGAATCCATTTAAAGATCTCGGCTTTGTCGGGCCGGCTAAATGACAATGAAGAAGGTCTATCATTTTAGTTACCCATTTATCGGGTAACGTGTTTTTATACGTTTTGCCTTGTATACATATTTCACATTTTAAATTTGATTTATCGCTAATTTTCATGCCTTTCACAACTTATTGTAGCTTTATAGTGTTTTTCAGATTGTCGAAGAATTTTATGCCGTTGTTTTAGGCTACGCGTCGCAGTTTTAGAGGTTTTTGCAGTATTAAAATAATATAAGCATCCATGCTTTTTATATCAGATTTTACATCATTAGCGTAGGTAAGTTCCGAGAAATTCCAGTTAAATTTTAAGGAAGCCTCCTTATACTGAGTATATACTTTGTTTAAACATAGGGATATAAAGAGCATCTTTTACAATCCTACCTCGCATATTTACTTCCGTGTCAGTTAAAGTAACTTGAGCATTTTAAAAGCAACATTACTTGTTCTACTTCAATTTGCCTGTTCAATATGTTGAAACTAATAAATTTAGGTTCGTCAGTAATAACTTGTTTGACCCCCAAATTTTTAGATTGTGAACCTTTTGCTATATTACTTTTTTTTTACCTTATTACTGTTGAGATGCCTTGCACATATTGTTTGCTTGCTTTTTATATTATTTTTACCCTGAATCTTTCGCTTTTTTTTCTTTTTCTTGTTATTGTTTATTGCAGATTTTGTCAATTCTGTTTCTTGGGCAATTCTGCTCTTTCTTTATATTCAAACATGGCCACTCACCACACATACTCAAACACACATACACATCAGATATCATTGTCATTTAGCTGATTGATGTTATCTTCAGCATCCCAACTCCAGAGTTTCATAGGCGGAGCTGCCCGTCCACTCCTCAGGGGATATCAGAGTAATATAAACTCTGAGTAGCGGATTGTGGTATTGATAATAATATATTATATTTAGGCTCTGTTGATTTTGGCACTAAACGCTCAGTATATTTTATGTTTTAAGATTTTAGCTTATTTTAAGCTTTAGCTTTTATTCTTACTATACACACACACACACATATATATATATATATGTATATATATATATATAACGTACTATATATATTGTAAAAGTACTATTCTATATCTATCTATCTATCTATATATATATATATATATATATATATATATATATATATATATATATATATATATATATATATATTGTAAAGTAGTCATTCAAACAAGAAATCAATAAATTTAATGTAATTAATAGCGCATTCACTTCGTTAACAGATTAAATAAGACATTAACTTACTGACCACTCGCTGATCAATACAATCCTTGTTTTATTAATTGTAAAATTGATTAGATGTTCGGTCCATATTGCAAGTACTTTACCATCCTCAAGCATATATGTTATTTTTTTGCTCAATTTCCGGTAATTTCGGGTAAAAATAATATTAAGTTGCATTATTGCATATATATATATATATATATATATATATATATATATATATATATATATATATATATATATATATATAGAGAGAGAGAGAGAGAGAGAGGGAGGGGGGAGGGAACGGGAGGGAGGAGAGAGGGGGTAGAGTGTTTATTATAAGCGTCCGTAAGTTTTCTCAATGTTCCATTTTGTTTACTATTTTAGTTACTTTCTGTCCTTTGAATGGTTTCAAATTATGGAACAGTTCGCAGTGCTCCGTTAATGACTGGGACGACCTTTTACATTCCTGCTACAATTGTAGGCATATTTTATGCGGAATTGTTGATAATTTGTCGCCCGACTAATAAATCTTCCCAAATAAATTCTTTTTTTTTTGGGGGGGTCTTTTATTCTGATGTTGGGAATTGAGCCAGGCTGGTAACTTTTCAGTTTCCTCTTTTTATGATTATCAGCACCTCCTTGGCAGAATTGTATATATCCGGTCATGTTTTATTAGTAATATGAATGTTTTTTTTTGTTTTATTTTTTCACTCCAGTTATATAGGTGAAGAATATTTATCTCGAACCGCTCATAAATTTTCTCATTTGTCATTATAAAAAAAAAAAAGCATCGAAATCTCCGTCGTGTGATTTGATTGTGTTCAGACATCGAAAATGTTTTGTTAGATGGAATTCGCCATGTTTAAAGCAAGTCTCATGTATAAAAGAAAACTTTTGATGTGCATACATCATTGGACTTCTCACCCGGTTTCGTCTAAATTTAATTTGACGGGAATGTTTTCAAAGAATTGTATGTCAGCTTTTTCTTTTATCTGCTTGTTTTATTTTTTTTTTTCTCCTTCCACGTTCTTTTAGCTTCGTAAAACTCGCTGCTTCTTTCTTTGTTCGGGCGGGGCCTGGGCAAAGATAGGCTTCGTGCGGCGAGCTCTACAAAATAGAATTCAAAGGTATGTGACTGAGTTAGGAGACTTCAAGTAGAAGCGGGATGTCCCTTGGTATCCGCCCTATGTCCGTCTCCTTCCCAGAAGAGTGTGATATAGACAACGATCGATCGGCAAGCAAGCGAGTGGAAGCACTGAAGATGCGGGACAGACTATTGTGCATCGGCACACTGCTTTCTCTTCATTAGAAACATGAATGTCCATTCCTAATTACTAGCCTCTCCCGGGACATATCGCTCGTATTAGCCAGCAAATACCGGCCCGTCTTACTTCTATTTCCAAATAGTTTTCTTTGCGAATTCTCGCTCGTGCCATGGTTGTTTATGTCACCTGCTATGTTCTAAACATGTCACGAATGTTCGTGTGAAATATTGGGTCATCGCAGCGTGTGTTGTGCGCATCTGTACTAATTGGGTCTGCTGGGGATTCATGCCAACTCTGAAAATGATTCAGCAGCGGGGAAATACTACGGGGAGCGTATTGCGTGCAACTGCAAGTTAAAATGTAACTTAATCCCAAAAAGAGTGCAGCCGCTGTATATTTCTGCTGTCAGTCGAAATTAAGGGAAGATGTCTTTCTTGGTTGGCCTTTGCAAGGCGAAATGGAAGACGACTGGCCGTATTGATCATCGCTATTGACAGAACGCTGCTGAAGAGACTCTCGCAAAGCACGCATGTGATGGTATGTCGTAAATCGAGGCAAAAAGAGAGGCTGAACGCGTCTGGCACGGTATCCAATCTGGTTATTGTCACGCATGCGCGGACACTGACCACCACACGACTTATCTCTGTACTTATTCGCTTATTTTATTTAATCATTGTCACCTACTCAACGATTAGAAGTTTGCCTAACACGGAAAGATGTTTTTAATGGCTATTGTCAAAATAGC
>CAHIKZ030004573.1:292500-335000 GCA_903632075.3 Acanthosepion pharaonis | reverse complement strand
TTTTTTTAATATTTTATTTTACTTTTAATCTGCCTGTTACATGGTCTTTAATTACTAAGCTTGTAGAAGTTATTTTGGATGGTATGGTTAGAACATACCATTCATATAATTATTATATACATCTATTATTTTATTGAATGATAAATTGGAACGATTGTATGTAACAAGTTTCATCGTTTAAAAGGGCTTCCCCGAACAGAAACAATGTTCATAATTATGGAAATATATATATGTGTAGGAGGAAGGGGTTAATTTGTTTAACGACATATCAATGAGTCATTTAATGCCGAATTTTTTTTTTTTTTTTTTTGAGCTATGATAATTTTTTTTCCCAAAAATTTATTGCTGATAATTTTTCTCTTTCTTTTTGCAATAATGTATTGGTGGTAATTTTCTTTTACTATCAAAATGTATTGCTGGAACTTTTACCACAAAAATGTATTTTTTATACAATCATGTTTTGACCTCTGTTTGGGTGTTTACTATTTACCTATATCTGGGACCCTAATATCTGCTACAACCCCGGGTCACAGTGTACCTAGGAACAACATTAATTAAGAGTTAGTTTCCCGCTGTTCAAAACCTCCCCGACAGAGGCCATACTGCCGGATGTCGTTTCGCGCAATATTCAGGACGAGGAGAGAAGAGAGTTATAAACGTAAAACTTGGTTGTCATTATGCAGTGAAGGGAAGTACTGAAAATGTGAAGATGCTACATTTTTAGTTTTATCAATTTTTATTTCATAAATTTAGGGCGTTCAAGGTGACATTTTTTTTTCTTTTTTTTTTTTAATTACGTAAAAATTTTAATACCTAAAAAATTTAGCCAGTCGTCCCACATCTTCAGCGCTTCCCTTCGCTGTATAATTTTTTACTGCCAACATTTACGTTACCCCGCCCACACACTGCACATATATTTACATCAATAATAACATCACTTTAGTAGGATATTATTTTATAGGACAAAATAGGTTAGACATAATTTTTCCACTTTGTCATTGTTCAAGGCCATAATTTGTCTTACTATTTATTTCAAGCCTCCACAGCTCAGAACAAGATTATTAACTAAATTAAAATTTAATAAAAAACGCCTTCAAATTCTTGAAGCAATTAATACTAAAACTAAAAACCCCAAAATAAAAAAAAATAAAAAAAGCATTTAACACCGATACTGACATAATAAAAATCTTTAATAACTGACACTTCCTTGGTGTGTAATGGTTAGCAAGCTTGCTTCACTAGATCAGTTACAAGTAGTGGGTTCGATCTTCCCTGGGTGCCCCTTGCTTTCGGCCTTTTGACAAATCTGTGACACTTAAAGTATCACCATCTTTAATAACTGACACTTCCTTGGGGTGTAATGGTTAGCAAGCTTGCTTCACTAGATCAGTTACAAGTAGTGAGTTCGATCTTCCCTGGGTGCCCCTTGCTTTCGGCCTTTTGACAAATCTAAATGACACTTAAAGTATCAATATCTTTAATAACTGATACAATCAGTTATTCATACCTAAACAACTGCACCATTAATAAATGCGTCTGAAACAACAATTTTATCACCCGAACAAATCAAAACAGTATTATGGACAGGAAAAGTTTCTCAGGAGTCTCTCTTTCTCTGATAAGTACAGAGTGAGTAGACACTTTAAAATCGAGTTTTTAATGGAAATTTCTCAGCCATATTGATCCTGTCCATCACAACCGTAGCGAGCTAACTATTACATTATTCGGGAATATAACAATTACATTGAAGTAAAAACATGACTGGTTATGAAACGGCTCATTATGAGAAATCTGAGTGCCGAGTTCGAATTTCAGTCGTTACATTCACTTATGTACAAATACGCTTGGGAAATTAATGAATCGATTCTCTCTTCTCAAGAAAGAGCTAAATATTAAGAAAAATTAATATTCTTCTCATAATAGTTGATAATACAAAAGTCACTCACAAAAAAAAAAAATCTTCTAAAAATGTTTTGGCTTTGCCTGTTATCCAGTTCACACTCCTTCCCGGCCTTTTGAACATGTTGTTACTAAGTAATGTATAAAGAAATAACAAAACAAGTGTTACAACGAAAGAGTATTACACGACTAGTGAGTGTGTGTCGGTTGACCAGCGTTCAATCTATTCGACAGTTATATTTAGCAGCCTCCGCACGAGGTAGGATGTAGCAGAAAGCTGAGTTTAGTGTAGGGCAATCCGAGCCCGTAGGCTTGGCTAAAAATTCCCATACACCCCGGATAAAACGGGGTCGGGTAGCTGTTTCCCGAGACGAGACTGCCCTTCGACATAGCCTTGTCTGGAGTCCTCTCTTCACGGAGACAGAGAGTTTGTCCTGCACTGCTGGAACAGATCTATTCGACTTTTAATATTTAACAGCCCACGAGGGATGTATGTGGCACAAGGGCGAGTTTACCGTGGGTTCTCCGAGCCCGTAGACTCGGCCAAAAAAATTCCCTTAGAATCCGCATAAACGGGTTCAGGGCCTGTCTACCTCCTCGGACGAAACTTTACCCTTCGGCAATGCCTCGTCCAGGTTCCTCTCTGCCAAGGCGGAGAGTTCGACAGTTGAACAATATGGTTGACTGTTAATATTTAACAGCCCCCCACCAACGAGGAATGTATGTGGCACAAGGTCGACGTTACAGTGGGTTCTCCGAGTCCGTAGGCTCGACCAAAAATATTCCCTTAGAACCTGTCCAAACGGGTTCAGGGTCCGTCCACCTTCCCGGACGAAACTCTGCTCTTCGGCAATGACTCGTCCAGGTTCCTCTCTGCCAAGTCAGAGAGTTCGACAGTTGAATAATCTAGTCGAGTGTTCCCCAAGGTCTTCTCTCCTACTAATCTCATAGTAGGCGGAAGAGTCCAATATAGACTCTTTAGACGGAGGACACCACAACAGAACATGAGTTAGATGTTTATCTCTTGATTCCTGTTTACCTTCAGTTTTCCTGTTTCTTCTAAATTTTTCATTTTCTTTTCATCTCAGTAGTCCTTTGTATCTTAGTAGTATTATTGCCTTGCTTGGGGTGAATTGATTTAAAAAATATCCCTAAACGGTTGATAAGCCATACATACCCATAGAAAAAAGAAACAAAAACAGAAAAAAAAAACAAATCAACCAACTGGTCTGCAAATATATTTATTTACAAGAGGTGTGTAATATGAAACATTTAAGAGTATGAATTTTTGCCAATGAGAAGATGTTTTAAACGGAAATACATAAACTGTCTGCCCCTTAGACCCTCTCGACGTGTGGTAATGTTTAGCACGCTTGTCTCGCTAAAGCAATTACGATTCAGTAGTGAAATCGATCTTCACATGTGCCCCTTATTTTCGGCCTTGTGTCACATTTAAGCTAAGCTTAGAAAATACCCATTAACTGACTGCGTTCTTTGTCCTTTTCTAATACATTCCATCACTGTTCGATCCCGGGCTCAAGTACGGACAAATTTCGATCTTCACTGTTCTGTGATCAAGGAACACAACGTGGGGGCAGAAGCAGATGAAGGAACGAAGCGGAAAGCAGATAAAAATCCGTTGACCGATGGCAGTACTGACCAACGTGGGAGCAACCCAGGATCGAACCAGGCCGGCCGTGTTATTCTAATACAAATAAAACCAGATATATAATGCTATACAAAATACTACAAATAAAAGTAGACACATAATACTACATATCAAATCACGATGGCAATTTTAAAGAATTTGTCTAAGATTCATATATTGTTTTTACAATTATTTCTAAAGCAATCAGATATTTAACTGATAGAAAAAAATAATAACAATCAAAAAAACGAATCAGTAATTTATACCATAGAATGCAATGAATTTCACAAGGAATGCGTCTGTGAAAGATCGAGTGATTTAAATAAAAGAGTAGAAGAACCTAAATGGGATCTTTTGCAAAACAACATGTTCAAAGCATTAATCATTCATCGTAATAATTCTGATCAAAATTCTAACTCAAATAATGCGATTTTAATTAAAACAAAAAGAAATTTGCTAAAGTAAAAACGTATAGAAAGTACACTAAATTCTGAGATATCCCCGATAAATTTATATGTCATTTTATCTTTCTCTTCAAATTTATGTCTATTGCGATGGCGGGCGCTGAAAAAACAGCAATTATTTAAAAAATAAAAAAAATCCGTTGGGAAAACAAAAACAAAAGCGTTGGAAAGCAGACAGTACGACGAGACATATCAGACGCTAGAAATTCAAATTTAAAGTTTAACGTCCCTACATCCCCAGCCTTCCTCTTTATCTATAATTATAACCGATTTTTTTGTATATATTTTCACTCCCTTCCCTACGTATATACAATTTCTTCAATAAGGACACTATTTTAGTCTGATGAAGGTTTATGAAAGAGGAGGCCTCTTACATATAATATTTTCCCGTTTTGTCATTCAATTACCCATGACTCGTTTGGTATAAAACACATTTAAAAAAAATAAAAATGAACTATTGGAATGAAATCAGGGAAATATTGAAATACAAGAAAAATAAAATTGTCAAAGCGTTCTGAGCTAGGTATGAGGCTTATATTTTATTTTTCGGGATGAAAGATAATTTAAATAAAATCAGTTTAATGTATGAGGTTAAAAAATAATTTCTATTTTTGATTATCGAATTTATTCTTCAAAGAATAAAGTATAATTACATTTTATTCAATTCACCATTTTCCCAATGACTTAGTGCCAGGAATCAGGCAGTTCTTCGATAGCTTCCAGGATTTTGATGTGAAAATGTTTGCTAGAAACTCGTGAATATGATTTTTCATTACAGAATGTTTTTTTTTTTCTCATCGAAGCGTTTTGTAGCGATGGAAATGTGTAATAATTGTTTGATGCAAGATCAGGTGAAGAAACCATTAGAGTTCCAAAAGTTATTCATATATAATTCTTGGTGAAATAATCTTGGGTTGTCATGGAGAATAACAGCATCTTCCCTTTAATCCAGTGCTTACTTTTACACTGCCGTTCAAAAAACAAAAACTAAGTTATGTTTGTGTACATGAAAAAAAAAATCAATTCATCCCAAGCAAGGCAATAATGCCTCTAAACAGGAGTCAATGAATAAACCTCTACACCTTTTGAAAAGACCAGGGAGACGTGTTAATTGAACGATACCAAATTTATAATTACTATGTATAATTAGTAGTTAAGATGCTATATTCGTTTTTACAATCGGTTCCTTAAACGGAAATTTACTTATGACTCCTAATATCTGAATAGAAATCATAACGGAAAAATGGAATTTTTAAAATAATATTTCACCAACGCCATTTTCCTACAATTTTAGACACTCTAAGAAATGTCTTTGAGGTTCATTCTATTTCTCATATTTTTTACCTACATCTAGATTGTAATATTTTTTTATTTTCGGGAAAATCATGAATGGATATAAGAAGCACTGTTTAATGCCGATGTGCATTAACGTAAAATGTGCAGTTGAAATGAGAGGCAAAATGCAGACCGACGCATTTTTCATAGTTTTCATTAAAGATGGTCGTGTACCCAACTGTTTTTAGAACGTTAGCCTTTCAACCATGAGGCCCGAGTTCGAACCTCTGTTTCTCGATAATATCGACCCTGGGATATCACCCTTTAACCCATGTGAGTGATAATGTTTAGAAGAAAGTGTTCGGAAGCATGGCTTTACGAGCACGAAGTTACATTTCATCGTGACAAGGCTTTGAGCGAACTGATCTTGTTCAAACTGGTGATCACACCAGATTTTGCGCTCTTTCCCATGAACTGTAAGGTCCAAACAGCATAGCTGCAATATAAAAAAGCTTAGTCGTGTAGCTGTTAAGTAAACACACAGTTACTGAGCAGGCAACTCAAGGATTAGGTAGCCAACTTAGAAAACCCGCACACTCGGATAAAAAGCAGTCGATCAGAAACTCCCATGATCACTGTGTGTACCCTTGTCTGTAGCCTTGTAGTATTAGGGGAATTTTAAGTTTCAAGGACCTATGCCCAGTCGCTATGTTATTTTTCATTATTTATTGACCTGCAGGAAAATATCAATTCCGTAGATGGACTGAAAAAAAATTCGTTGTTTTAGTTTTCTTGTGCAAACAGAGTAGAATTTAAATGTGGCGATCCTGCCAATAATCACTGGAGTACAAGGAATATTAACTACACGACTGATTAATTTAATGAATTTTTTTAAGCGTTTCACCCAAAGCGAGGCGGGAAGCCACTAGGACGCAAAGGGTTAAAGAAGATTTGGAACAAGATCAGATAGGAGTGATAGAGGAAAGGATGAGAAGAAGGATAGTGGATAGATCAAGGCGACTGGAGATGTCGATTGACATTACACTTGAATAGCTGGAGATTATAGCTCTCAGGGAAACTAGAATAGGGAAGGGAGTTCCACAGGCGAGAGGTGCGAGACATGAAGCTATTGGAGTAGAAGAGACGGCTACATTTAGTAGTTTCGACAGTGAAAGGGTGAGAGCTGGATGCCAGCCTCGTAGGGCGCTTGAATTCATGAAGTCTGGCAACCAGCAAATGCAGCTCCCCGGAGCAATTGCCATGAAAGTATTTGTTAAACAGACAGAGAGAGGCGACGGTGCGTCTGTGAGAAAGTGTATGTAGACGAGATGCCAGATCAGGGCCAATTATATTGCATATCCGCCTCTGGAGCCTATCAAGAACCCCGACGCAAACAGAAGGGGCTCCAGACCATATATGGCAACAATAAATTTGGAATCAGGATTCTCAGTTTCAACAAAGTTATCTCGGAAAACGTTGGAATTGAGAATTGCTTCTGTAATGAAGATTAGTTCAAGACTTAAAATGATAGAAAAATGATTTATAATAAATTAAAAATAATTTTAAATACGTGTGTTGCTAATGTGGGCAATAAGACTAATTATAATCCGATATTGTGTATATAATCAGAATATTTGAATTATCAGAACGGACCTGATTGTGGACACGCCCTTATGTGAGCCTGTACTTGCGCTTTCATGTTAACGCCTGTGGGGGGAAGAAACCAATCTCTAAAGACGTCCATATTTCATGCACTGCCCAAACATGCAAAAATATTTCCACACTTTAAATGCCCTTCAGATTTCGTGCTTGTGTTAATCAAATTCAAGGCGCGAAAAGAGATTTGACGCTATAATTAAGGTGACGATTCTTTATGAGAAACACGATGTCGATATAGTGTGACATCTGACACTGCTTTATATATCCATCCATATACGCGCTGTAAGATATAAATAACGAATAAAATGTGTATATACATAAAATATCATATATATATATATATATATATATATATATATATATATATATATATATATATAGTGTGTGTGTGTGTGTGCATGTGTATCTAAAATGTTCATATAGGATATATCTGTAAAAGAACTATATGAATAAAGAAAAAAGGAAAAAATTAATTAGCCGACTGAGGGATTTATCAAGTCAAATAAATGCATTGAAAATGTCTCTCAGAGGACAAAACATATCAGTTAAGATAAGTTTTCCTTTTATATTTATTCGTATATATATATATATATATATATATATATATATATATATATATATGTGTGTGTGTGTGTGTGTGTGTGTGTGTTATGGTCCAGGTCTTTTGTACCACGGTGATGGCCCAAGGTAGAACCAATAAAGAAGAACTCGAACACGGATATGGAATAACACAGATATATTACAAACAGGAATATATACAGAGAAGTAGAAAGTGTTAGTACGAACAATCAGGTTTAGTAGGGAGAACAATGTAGTCTCAACCAGTATCACTATTCCAATGTCTTGCAGTAATTGTCTGAATGCGACTCTGTTTCGGACTGCCTTTGACTCGACTGACTGACTCGTTCGCTCGCTCTGACTGAGTGACAGACTCCTGACGGACTTCTGACGGACCTCACTCCAGACTTCAGACTGAACTCCCTGCTTCCTCTTGAGGCGCAGTATTTATTACGTATGGAATAGTCCGTTATGTTATTATGGGTAAGGTCCCATAACATATATATATATATATATATATATATATATATATACACACACATATACAGAGATACCGCGTGGTTTATACTGCAACTATGTTGAGCAGACCTTAGTTACAGTTTCTGGGAGAGGGCGTGTTATGTAGCGTGATCAAAACCAGCACACTCAAACCCTCGGTCACGATGACTTGTGACTTTGTGCTAGCACAGCTATCGACGGCCCCCAAGGGTTCCATCTACCCAATTTCACTCACAAGGCTTGGGTCAACCCATGGTATGGTTTTCAGTCACGCTGTGATCGCTCCCCCACCCTCGAGACCGAAGTCTCCTTCCTGACAAATCACCCGTGGTGAGAGTCGAACGTTCTAACCACCCGGCCACGCGATATATATATATATATAACTATAGATAATTATAGATAATTTTTGATTTGCTAATCAAATCAATCTCGAGGGAAAAAAAGGTTTTAAAAAAAGAAAGAGCTACAAACATGAACTTCTGTCCACAAAAAATCGCACAGATGCAGGTCTGAAGCCCAAAGAATAAACCCCGATACGAGTAAACAACTAACTAACAAAAGAGCTCAATACAACCGTAGAGCAGACCTAGATAAACCTAGTGAGCCAGACAAACCTACCTAGGTTTCACCTAAACGGATCGTCAGGGAATTCTAGGTAGGTTTGTCTGGCTCACTAGGGTATCTCTCTCTCTCTCTCTCTCTCTCTCTCCCCCTATATATATATATATATATATATATATATATATATTTGTGTGTGTGTGTATGTGTGTGCATATGTGTGTGTGCATCTAAGTACCCTAGCGAAGAGCTCATCCGAACAATTACCATGCAAGAATAGAAAAGGCACAGGGGAAGCAACATTACGACGAAGGGAAAGTGACAGGAACCGAGATACCAGATTAGGTCCAATAATATTGCTGACTCTTCTTTGGATTTTATCAAGGCTCTCTAAATAAATAGCAGCAGCAGCGGACCAAATGTGGCAGCAATATTCTAAGCCTGGACGAATAGAAGACTTATAGATATGTAAGATGGATTCTGGAGAGAAAAATCATCTAGCACGAAACAGTGAACCAACTTTCTTAGCAGCTGACCTAGCAATGGATTCGATACAATCTTTCCATTTCATGCCAGCCGTGAATGTTAGCCCGAAAAGGCACAACGATTCACTCTCCTGGAGGTTAGCATCAGCCATGGTGACGACAGGCAGAAAAGGGTGTCTTTGATGATTAATACAATGCTGTTTAGCTTTTGAGGCGTTAAAATTAACAAGCCACTTTTGCCCTAGCTAGCAACAAATAGAAGGCCGTTTTTGACATTAGCCGCCAATTTGACCCTATTAAATTGATCAGACTTACTATCGAGACAGGAGTAAGTCGTTATGATCTTAGCATAGATAACAACTTTAGAGCCGACGCCATCGCTCAAATACACATTTTAACATGTCCGTGTTTGCAGTAGTAATGAACAGAGAAGTGTGCAATGTTTTTAAAAAAAGTGAATTATTCTGAAACATAAAAACGCACGACCGCACACACACACACACACATACATACATACATATATATATATATATATATATATATATATATATTTAAAATTTGTGTATTTAAGCAGCAATCTTTCTATCATGCACATTTCACTGAATGCTACAGACACGGTACTTTGACCTGCTTTTTTATACAATTTCTCATATGACTTAATATATTTTTTTCTCTTCAGATGATAAATTATATAAAAACTGTACGAATTTTCTTTTTTTCCGGGCGCTTTCGGCTATACATTTAGCTATTTTCTAGGATGGAATATTTTAACTGTTAAATAAGAAATAGTTTGTTGCATGTATGTATTTATATAATGGTTTCATTTTTCAAAACACGGTCAAGATATTGTGTCCATGTTCATAGTTGATATTGAATTTATTTTTTTGTCTTTGTTTTATTTTTAGCTTTTCTACATGTAGATGATATTTGTGTTGTTAAAAAAAAAACACTCAATAATATCAACCATTGAAAACTAAATCAAAGTAAACTTGTCGGTCGTATTCAATATATATATATATATATATATATATATATATATATGTGTGTGTGTGTGTGTGTATTTAAATATGTTTTTAACGGTACAAAAACGTATTATGGCATTAAAGGCAAGAATTTTTTTTTTTACTATAGGCCATGATGAATTTTAAAAACAAAAACACAAACACAAGTCGACCGGTTTCGTCCTCTCTCGTCAGAACTATAAACGGGGAAACAAATTATGAGAAGAAAGTCCTTTTTTTTTTCTCCCTGTCCATTCAATCGCATCATCCGCGACAGACTTTCTTCTCATTGTCCTTCAACTGAATTGAGTTCACCGGGCCACTGGCGTATTTAGGATAGAAAACGATAACATTTCCCTTTCTCTCTGCCTAGGGGTAGGATCTCGGACTAATGTCAAATGTGTCAGGTTTCTATCCCAGCTTGAAGAAATCGACGTCTAGCCACACCTCTGAAGTGCTGTGATACAGCGAAACAGTGTGTCTGTGGATGATATATATATATATATATATATATATATATATATATATATATATATATATGTATGTATGAACGGTGACAGTTTCGTTCATACTTGAGCGTAATATTTAGACTCGAATATTTCATCCAAGCATTAAACAGAGTGTCGCCATTCTGTGTTGATTTCAGTGTTTACTTTTATATCTAAATACGCTCTAACCTTGATATTGAGCATTTTACCATTAAATATAGTATAACATAGAAGTATATTTTTATCACACACACACACACACACACACACACACACACACACACACACACACACACATATATATATATATATTAAAAATAATTATATATAATTATAATTTATATATATATATAAAGTAATTTTATAATTTAATGGAGATTTATGTACCAATTCAACAGATTTTTATCACTTTAAACGTTAATTTTAGGGACTGACGGAAGCATGTATTTTTATTTAATAAGATTAACCAGATATTTATACCGGTAGAAAAAAAAATATAGTGTTTAATAAATGAATGGAGTTTCTACTCAAATATGAGTAACCAATAAATGCAATGTTTAAAATTATATATATATATATATATATATATATATATATATATATATATATATATATATATATATATATATAAATAAAAATATACGAAAAAACAAACAAAAATCCTAATATGCAATAATAAAGTTTTAATGTTAATATAATGTCAACGTTAAAACTGCATAATTGCATATTAGGATTTTTGTTTGTTTTTTCCCGAATATTTTCTTCACTGTCGGATCTATATCCACATATTTGCTTACATATATATATATATATATATATATATATATATATATATATATATATATATATATATATATATATATATATATGTAAAAAAAGGAACATTGTTGTCAGCATTCAGAGGCGACAGACTGCTTCATACTAAACAGGTGGCCTGATGATTCCGTTTAGCATGAAAGTCTGTCGCCTCTGAGTGTTGACATTAATGTTTACTTTTATATTTACATATGCTCTATCTGTGATATTGAGAACTTTATCCCATAAATAGCATACCATAAAACTATATTTCCCATATATATATATATATATATATATATATATATATATATATATATATATATATAGATAGATAGATAGATAGATATAGATATATAAACCTTTCTCATATTTGTTATGCTCACAAATTTTCAGCTGTTTTCGTCAGAATAGAATATTGCGTTAACTAATTCTAGAATCTGATCCAAGACATTTTAACCTTTTACCTTCTAAATAAGAACCAATATGCCAAATTTATCTATCTATCTATCTATCTATCTATCTATCTATCTATCTATCTATCTATCTATCTATCTATTTAGATAGCTAGCTAGCTAGCTCAGTCCCGTCATATCTACCTCAGTCATTTCCTATCTCATTTTTGTTCATATACCAATTCTATTCATGATTATCATCTATTTATCGCAGTCTTTTCAACTATGCTCAAAACTACATTTATCTATCTATCTATCTATCTATCTATCTATCTATCTATCTATCTATTAACATATTTTCAAAAGTGTCATAATTTTTTATAATATTTATTTGCGTAGAATTATCTCTTCATCTGTCAATTTTTTTTTTTTTCACTTTTTTTCATCCATGTATATTTTTATTTGTGCCGGCGAAATGACTGGAATCTAATATATCCAAATATGCGACATTCCAAATCAAATGAATGATATAAAGTGAGCAAGCAAGTAAGGAAGAAGAGATCAATTTCTCACGGAATTAACTACCATATAGATCGGCTTGAAACCACTGGAGACTTAAAGTCGATATGTCTTACAAAAAGAAGAATAAAAGAAAGTCTTTAAAAACCAATTCAAATATATCTAAAAACAGGCGGGAAAAACTCCCTTCCCTCAGGAGACATTATTGGCGGGACAATTTCTAAATCGAGGCTCTAACACTATTGTGCCAATAGACTTTTTCATGGAGGTGTAAAAATTCTTTATTGACACTTGGAAGATTTGATGTTGGTTGAACATTTCGTTTTTATTAAGAATCAACTTTATCACCATACATACATATATATATATATATATATATATATATATATATATATATATATATATCTTAATAAAATCTAAAAGGTTGATCAGCATATATATATATATATATATATATATATATATATATATATATAATTCTTAATAAAAAATAATTCTTAATAAAAACTAAAAGGTTGATCAGCATATATATATATATATATATATATATATATATGTATGTATGTATGTATATATATATATATATATATATATATATATATATATATATATATATATATATGTGTAAGATAAAAATATAATTTAATGGTTTGTTATATTTATGGTAAATTTGCTCAATGTCTGAGACAGAGCGTATATAAGTATAAAAGTGGACACGGATTTCAACAAGGAGTGACGATAGTCAGTTTCCTGATTGAATGCATTTATCAGCCGACTTACACACACACACACACACACACACATATATATATATATATATATATGTATGTGGGGGTGGGGTGTTCCTTTATACTTTTACCACTGAGATAACGTGGTTTGATGAAATTGAATTAATTTCTAAATCTTCTACTCGGAAAGTTGGTTCACTTTTTCGTGCCCGACAATTTTTTTGGTCAGAATTCATTTTGCACATTTATAAATCTACCATTCTTTCGAACAATAAAGATTACTGCCATATCTTGTTAGGTGCTACCAGTATATTTCTCGAGATTCTTGAGAAAATACAAACATTTCATGGCAACTCTTGTGCTTTCTTCCTTGATGTCTCGACTGAATGAATTTATGTGTACGACTAGATTGGCAATTAAGTCTCATCTATTTACTGCTGAACTCGCTTAGATAAAACCGTATATTCTATCCTAATAGTCTCCTTTCTGGCACTTATCGACTGTGTCACTCGCTCATAAATTTTGTTTGTCTGCAACTTATGATCTTCAAGATTTTAAATCAAACGACAATCGCCATTATTTGTCTTCTTGAAACCTGTTCTTTTATTTTCCCCTTTTCAATACATTCTTCTAATTCTCTTTCAATCCCAGTAACCCCTTGCGTTTTAGTGGCATTATCGCCTTGTTTGTCGGTGAAATGATTTTTAAAAAAAGGCTTACCTTTTGTTAAAGGGAAAAAACGATTTAATAAAAGAATGGCGCATTTTCTAAGACTAAACCCGATATATATTATATATATATATATATATATAAAAACATTTCTAAAACATACAACACACACACACACACACACACACACACACACACACACATATATATATATATATATATATATATATATATGTATGTATGTATGTATATATGTGAACATTTCTAAAACATACAACGTACAGCTTGGAATGTTAATCCTCAATTTATAATATCCATTAAATTAACAAATATTTATTTTCCAAGCTCACAGAGGAAAAATAAAAATAAGAGCGATGCCACAAAGCTCTTGCTTTCGTCAATTTATACAACAGTCGGTGACTTACTAATTTTGACAATTTCCGGTGACGTCCTACTTAGCTGGTTTAGACCTTTATTTTTCTATGTGCCCTATCCCTTCAGGGAGTTGGGGTTCATAGCTCTCCATGACTTCCTGTCATTTATATCTCTTAGTAATATTTGTCTTTTCGTTATCTCTCCTAATTCTTTTTCTGCCAGCGATTTACATAAAATCGTTCGGTAGATTATTTGGTGCTTCCCTCTGTCTCTCTTGCCATAAATACAGGGGTTGGACAAAATAATTGGAACACTTGTTAAATTCAAAGAAAATTTATTTAATATGGAGTTGGTCCTCAAAGACAGCTTTCATACGTCTAGGAATGGAATCATACTGTTTTCTGACTTCATCCAGAGGAATTTTCAGTCAGTCTTCCATTAAAACCTTCTCCAGCTCTTTACGACACGACGGCGGAGGATAGCGGCTCCTAACTTGTTGCCCCAAAATGCACCACAAATGTTCAATAATACTGATATCTTGAGATTGGGGAGGCCACTCCATGTGTTCTAGATCACTTTCATGCTTTTCATATCAATTCTTAACCACTTGAGCGGTATGTATTGGAGCATTAACGTCTTGGAAGATGCAATCACCATCAGGGGATAAAGTCTTGGCCATTGGATGAACATGATCTCCCAAAATGTTCAGGTAATATTTGCTGTTGATTCTACCATGCAGGGCAACTACTGGACTGAGACATTTCCATGATATGGCGGCCCAAACTATCACTGATCCATCTCCATGCTTCACTGTTGGAAGAAGGCAGTCAGGGTTGTAAGCTTCTTTGGGCTGCCTCCACACACAAATTCGCCCTGAAGTTGGGAAAAGAGAAAAAAACTGGACTTGTTTGAAAATATGACTTGCTTCCATTGGTCTGCAGACCAGGCATTGTGATCTCTGCACCACTTCAACCTCTTTTGAATGTTGCGAGTGGAGAGAAGAGGTTTCCTCACAGCGGCTCTTCCATGATATGCAGCCTTATGGAGATCACGGTGAACAGTTTTAGTAGAAAAGGAACTATTCCGATGGTTATTCAACTCGGCAGTCACTTTGGCTGCATTTGTCCGATGATTTTTTGCCACATTGCGTTTTAATGCACGTCAGTCCCTTTCAGTAAATTTGCAAGTCCAACCCGAATTGTTACGGTTGCTAGAGGTCTTGCCCTGTTTCTCGAATTGCATCAGTGTTCTTGATATGGTAGCTCTTGAAAAACCAAATAGTTCAGCAACCTTAGTGATCGAGGCTCCTGCCATGCGAGCTCCAACAATTTGCTCTTTTTCGAACTCGGAGAGGTCACGCATTTAGCTTAAATTTTACTAAATTCTAAAAATAAATAAGACAAAGACAGTAAATTAGATAAATAAACGTATTTACAATAGATATAACCTGAAATTACAAAGTTTTAATTAAAGTTCTTAATATAATAGGTCTTTGAAATATAGGAGTGGATTTTGCAACTGTTCCAATTATTTTGTCCAACCCCTGTATGTCCAAGTTATTCCTTGTTTTTGTCGTACGAATCTCGGCTGTCTCTTTCTGATTCTATTTATAAATTTCCTTGATTGACGAGCAAAATACTGGAGTAAATCCAATTCTCGTGTTACATTAAACAGGAAAGTTACACAGTATTTAAAAAAAAAACAATTGTTTCTTATTCTGATAAAGTTGAACACCTCTAAAATGTGGGAATGGAATTAGAACCTAACAGCAAAAATATTAACTATAGACAAGTCCGAATTTCTTCTTTATTTACTGATAATTCACCCAATACAAGACCCAAGAGTCACACAAGGTAGAGAGTTATAAGGGCGGGAAAGGAGGGAGGAGGTGTAGGATAGATATCGGTTGACCGTGAACATAAAAAGACCAATTGTAGTCAGAGAAGCATTCTGAGAGGAGCAAAAGTTCTGGAGAAGACGCTGTCTGAGTGGAACTTGTTTTTATCAAAGCAACACGTAGCTGAGTGGAGATAATACGGTATGGCGGGTCCTAGCTGTGAAGGTTCGAGTTGTTGACACAAAGGAATGTAGCTCGTTCGAACACCTGCCATAATAATAATAATAATAATAATAATAATTCTGTATTGAAAGGTTCGTAGCTTTCGTACGCGCTTTTAAACTCTGTCGAGCCTGGTCAGTGAAGATTGTACAGCTCCATCTCAGATAGGACAGCTTTATTCCATTCTTGGTCTGATCTTACTCTTATAAAGATATACACCTTTCATTTTAGGTCGGCAGTATCTTTAGACGCAGTAGGATTTCGAGAGAAATGGTCTCTTTGAGGTTATGACCACACATCAGGGTTGGTGCGGGTTAAGAGTCTGTTCGATGGTGCTTGCGCAATAAATCTTCACATCACCCTGTCTTTTGTAGTTTAAATAACATTTGTTCCTTGACCATGCCTCTTTGTTCCTCGCACTCTGCCATTCATTCACACAAACGCCGGATTTAGGACAAATGAGGTCCTGTGCTAGTTATGAGGCCCGGCATGCCTATACAAGCATGGAAGGAAGATGGGCCCCGCATGGCCAATGGGGCCATGTGCTTAAGCACACCTAAGCACAATGGTAAATCTAGTACTGATTTGCGCATGGTACAGCACCCGTAATTTTTCCTTTACTTCGGCCTTCAAATATGTCTTGTGGATGTTAAATTCTCCAAGCCTATTTTTTTTTATTATGTCTTCAGGGAATTTCTAACATCTTTCCGATTTTCAGTATAAGTATCCTTTAATTTCCATTTTCTTTAAATATTCATTGCTCACATGTTCCGTAAATTTTATTCTCAGCTGCCTTCTGTAGTACCAAACTACTGTCGTTTCGTGTCTCTTCGACATCTAGTCCCGCATTCACTGCTAGATAGATGGATATACATAACAGAATTCTTGTCTTTGTTACGAAATTTTGAATATCTTTGAAAAATTTGTTTAGTTTCTGAAAAGCAAGTTTTGCTATTCCAATATATCTTCGTATCTCTATGTCATATTTTCCCGTCGTCACTAACTAGAAAGTTGCATTTTGATACTTGCATGATTCTGACGTCACCAATTCTTAGTTCACACCTTTATCTGTATCTCTTACTGACGATTATATAATGTTTTCTTACAGTTCGTAGATAGTCCTTCCTTCGCGCTTTCCCACGCTACCTTGTCTACGAGCTTTAAGGAGGAAAATCTATGGATGTTAGTTTTTATTGTTTTTCAATTTGTTTTTGTTTTTGTGTGGGCGTGTGCGAAATGATGACGTTACTCACGAGGTGGCATACAAGCAAAATCCCTCACCGGACACTGTACCTAGCACTGTCTTAATATATTAAGGATCCCAGCATTTGATGCAGTTTTTACTTTTAAAAAATCATGATTAATGCTTGAAAATTATTTAAAGCATACGGCTATTTATATCGAGGATCTTGCAGAAAACAGTAAAGGCACCAGTGACTCACAGTGTTTATAAATATGAGCATCGCTTGCATTATGACAAGACAAGCGACAAGTTAGTCGACAAAATAGGATGATAGTGAAGTGGCCAATGAAGCATCATGGGATCGTTATATTTGAGAAGATTTGGCTAAAGAATTTTCATGTCAGGCCGCATAAGTGTCGATTCTGAGTAAAGAGAGCCGAATCACTGTAACAACACGAGTTCATAATGAAAATATAAACGACAATCTTATATGCACGTGTTATTTGCACAATTATTTCAATATTATAACTGATGAACAGACTGTCCAAATGTGTGAGAAATTAGCATAATATTTCTTACATTTGCTATTATTAATGCGATTTCTATAACTAAATAAATAGTTTACGATAATAAGAAATTCTCGGTAAATCTCGGGTGCAGTTGACATCGAATCGTAGAAATATTGTCATATGTTTATGGCTAGCTGGAGTTCATACAGGCACCAAGATCCCTATATACACACAGGCACCTAGATCCCTATATACACACAGGCACCCAGATCCCTATATACACACAGGCACCTAGATCCCTATATACACACAGGTACCCAGATTCCTATATACACACAGACACCTAGATCTCAATATACACACAGGCACCTAGATTCCAATATACACACAGGGACCTAAATCTCTATGTACACACAGGCACCTACATCCCCATGTACACATAGGCACCTAAATACCTAAGGCACCTAAATCTCTATGTGCACACAAGTGCCCTGATCTCTATGTACACAGGTACCTAGATCCCTATGTACACGTAGGTGCCCTGATCCCTATGTACACACAGGTGCCCTGATCCCTATGTACACACAGAAGCCCTGATCCCTATGTACACACAGGCACCTAGATCTCTATGTACACGTAGGCACCTAGATCCCTATGTACACACAGGTGCCTTGATCCCTATGTACACACAGGCACCTAAATCTCTGTGTACACACAGGCACCTAAATCTCTATGTGCATACAGGTGCCTTGATCTCTATGTAGACAGATACCTAGATCCCTATGTACACGTAGGTGCCCTGATCCCTATGTACACACAGGTGCTCTGATCCCTATGTACTTACAGAAGCCATGATCCCTATGTACACACAGGCACCTAGATCTCTATGTACACGTAGGCACCTAGATCCCTATGTACACAGAGGTACTTATATCGCTATGTACACGCAGGCACATAGATCCCTATGTACTGTTATATAAGAATGAAGTGTCGCTGCCGTCACTTGAGTTTGAACAGAGATCGCTAGTGAGCAAACAGGCAATTCCATTACTGAATTAAGTAGACCACGTGACCATAGAGGAACCGCATAAGTAGGAAGTCGCGTGACGTCTTAATGATCAACATTTCTATTCTATCCTCTATTACTATACGAACTGATGCTTCTCTACACTTTTCTCTATACGGATGACTATTTGGTGGTTACTATTCGAGTGAGCATTATCGAGCAAGTACTATCAGTGCGAGTGTTATTCGAAGGCGTCTGACACCAGCATTGTTCAACAGTATACTTTAGGTTTATCTGTGATTACAAAGTCTCTACTACAACGAGTATTACGAAAATGACAACGAGTATTCGTTGACATCACAAAATGTACACACATACACCTAGATCCCAATGTACATAGAGGTACCTAGATTCCTACATCAGTTTACACTGTACCAATGATTGGGCATTGATGTCAGTGGAGGGCGTAGCGATCTAGGCACATGTGGTAGAATATAACGCGATATATCGACTTTGGTAGGAAGTGATTGTCCTTAGAAACGGAATTCGCTACATAGTTAGCTTTTTACTCTCTAAATTCCCCTTTTAAAGTGTTTGCTATTTTGTATAACGAATATGTTTTGATTGACATTTATAACAAAATCATTTTCTGCTTCACGGGCCTGATGAAATTATCAGACGAGATGAACACGGCCTGCAGATCGTAGTTTATCGACCTATGCATTAGAAGTACTCCAGAAATAAACACTTTTAAAAAGTCCGACATCAACGCAATGCTATCTACGTATTTTATGTTGTTAAAATTTATGCCTGCCGATATTAAACGTTTCTTGGTATTCTAGTTCTCTTAGGATTGTCTCTCTGTATAAGTTAAAACCTTTGAGAAAAGACAATATTGTCTTGCTCATTTGCAGGAGCATATAAATATCTGTACTTGCTCAGCGTGTCCACAACTTTGGTCAGCTAGTGGGGGTCGGTATTGATACATTAATAATATTGACACAATAATAATATTGATACAATAATAATATTGATACAATAATAATATTGATACAATAATAATGATAGGCGAAGCAAACTTGTTACATATTACTTCATGGCAAGATAGGAAAATTTGTACTTGTAAAATACGGTCGTAAGCGAAATAAAATGAGGACAATAACAATTATGACGCTTCTTTTTCATGTAGCAAGAGTCTGCAGGCTTAGATAATCAGCATTCGAAAGCCTAATAGTGTTGCTAGACTCGAACGTCGATGTCGGGGTGAATATGAAACGCTCTAACTCCACTGCCACTCTCAAGCAGGACTTCTCATTTATCTTCCTATTTCATTGGTTAATCAACTTGGCCTGTTTTGAAACTGATACTTGAAGTGTGTAAACTTGGTTTTAAGTCATTTTTGCCTGTTGTATTGCTTCAGGGTTAATAGTTTCATTTTTGTCACTATCTTTTGTTATTTATTTTGTTACACTAATTTCTACAACTGCTTAGATTTTTTTTTCCTTTTTTTGTGTACCCATTAGTGAGTCACAGAAGTTATTCATCCAGAAGCATTTTGCCAAAGAAACTGAGTCAGATCCGTCCTCGTAATCAATCCAGGCCAGAGAGAACGTCTTCGAAATGAACCAACGATATTCATTATCATTATTCTGCTTCCTCCTCTTCTTATTTGACCAACGAAATTACGTTTTTTTTTCTACTGCCCCCACCCGACCCTCCTTCTTTAAATTCTGATTTCACTGAATACTGTTTTTAATGTACATATACTATTCTTCTTCTTCTTCTTCTTCTTCTTCTTCTTCTTCTTCTTCTATTACTATGTATATTTTCCTCATCCATCGTCAGTTTTTCTAATGCTGACAATATATATATATATATATATATATATATATATATATATCTGTGTGTGTGCGTGTGTGTATGTGTAGGTGTATGTGTGTTACTGTACGTGTGAGTGTGTGTGTGTGCACGTGTGTGTGTGTACCTGCGTTTTGCTTTAAATTTACTATGTGTTTGTATGAAAATAATGATTATTGAAGAGCATCTGCCCACACACGAACACACACACGCACACACACACACATACACACGAACACACAAACACACAGACAGACAGAGAGGGATTCATGTCTTTCCCAAGGTTATTAGCACGTAACTGAATTTAATGGATTCCACTGGAATTCGAACTGGGTTCCATTACATTCATATATATATATATATATATATATATATATATATATATATATATATATATATATAGGAAGAATAAAAGCTAAAGATTAAAATAAAATATAAAATAAACCGAGGGTTTAATGTCAAATTTGACAGACCCAAATATGATATAATAATAATATCAATTCAATAATGCACAAATCCGTAACTCAGTTTCATTTAACGGAGTTGCAGATTTTGGTATTATTTAATCATTATCATTATTATTAATAATAATATTGTTACACGCACAGATACACACACACAGATATATATATATATTGAATACTAAGGTCAGCATCATGCGATTTCATGCTTGCACGTGATTTTCAGCTATTGTGTGTTGTGCTTTGACTCGACTATTTATATATTCTAGGCAATGGTGCGTTATGTGTAGCAAGTTCCATTATCCTAACAGTAATAGTTTTATTTCAAATTATTCTGAAGACTATTGACAAGAAATGATTATTTGTAGCTATTCTATAATGTACGTTTTAAAGTTTTACTTGTTATCTATTATTAATTACTTAATTATTTGTTGCTGAGAGTTATTTTTAATTTTACGTGTGTTAATATGTGCATTTAAATTTTGTTAATTTGTTTATTATTTACTTAATTAGCTTCTTTATTTAGATTATTCGTTTACTTTGTTTTTCACGGAGGCTGGCTATCTTATTTTCTTTTAGTTTTAAGAATTGGCTTTGTCTAAAGTTTTTTTCATTATCTGCATTATAGATAGTGTGCCGTAAATTTAATCAACTCTCCGTGTATATTCACACATATAGATTTTAAAACATATAATTCTCTATCGTTTTTCTGTTAAAAAAGACACAATGTCATATTAAACGTATCTTAATTTTTTCAGGTATAGTCAAAGTGAAACCTTTTTAGTCTATTAAAGCTTGTAATATTTAATATAAGCTGTCAGTATATTCCAAAATATTATTATAACGACGCTTTAGCTATAGCAGTAACCCTTACTGTATATTGAATATTGCTGTCACATTGAGTATGCTGCTTCTGCTATGTATTTAGAGATTCGTGATAAATTTCAGACAAGAATCTGCAATGCTATTGATCCTGATCTGGCATCTATACTTCAGTCAGCTTTCCCCAGCCATAATGTAGCGTCCCCCCGCTTGTCTATAAATATTTGCATGGTTGCTAGACTTTATGAATTTAAACGAACTACTAGACTCTCAGCAAGGTTTCATCATCTTTCAGTAGAAATGGCTTGAAGTAACCGAATGTTCTATGCTAACAGTTTCTTCTCTTCACAACGTTTTCGGGGGTTATAAGCTTCGGCCTTATGAGGACAATAGTCCGAATAATGTAAATAGTGACCTGATTGGGGTGAAATGATACAACTTAACATAAAGTTAGAAGTTACAGTAATGACAATACAATATCCTACGAGATTACAATAATAAAAGATATAGCCATTGGTAGTTAAGATAATTCTTTTTACGGTACCAATAATAATAATAATAATAATAATAAGTTGACAAGGTATGAGTGATAATGAAGTGTTTATTCTCTGTAGCTAAATAGTATAGCACGTCAAGCTATATGACGCTTCTCTGTAGGATACAGGTTCGATTCCTGTCGCAGGACGTATACTTTTTATGAAATTTCTCGGACATTCAGACCGCTAAATGTTGTTAATACTGTTTATTATAAATAGAGCATTTACTATTTGTATCTATAAAAATAACATAACAAAAAATATATTAAAATAATTGTCCATTTCATAACACACACACACACACACACATATATATATATATATATATATATATATATATATTATAGAAAAACAGACCACTTTAAGGCTCCATTGTAATAGTTTATTTCACTAGAGACATTTTAAAGTACCCTGGATCATCAGACATCAATTCCAAAAGGCGACACGAAAAATGAAATGAAAATTTACACTTTTGACGGGTAGTATTAAGTTTATGTAATTTAACAGAGAGGGTTGCGAGGAGTGGTATGAGAGACATGGTAGAGTTTAGAGTGGGTTTATTTTAATATTTCTTTCTATCATATTTAGTATTGAGGAAGGAGGGACCAGATATTGACTTATTTAATCGGTCAATTTAACGGAAAATTCCAGTAATACATACATACATACATACATACTTATATATATATATATATATATATATATATATATGTGTGTGTGTGTGTGTGTGTGTGTGTGTGTGTGTGTATTACTGTAATTCGAATAATTATCAAAGGAAACAAGAAGCAGTCCTCTTCGCTGCAATATACACATTCGAACGATTCCGATGTACATTCATTGATAAAGTTTATCATTGATAAAGTTTGACGTCCAGGACATTAAACATTTTTTTTTCAATGCTCCTTTCATACATTACGAATAATTCTGTCGTTTCTATTCAGTCTGATTCGTTTACGGGGTCAAGTTTTGCACAAACATCTGTCTAGCGAATCAAACGGTTTGTGTAATGCTTGGGTCAATTTTCAGATTTTAAGCGAAGATTATACAACAGAAACTAACCGATAATCTGATCAATCACTTCAATAATTTAATTGATATTTGTTGTTTGAATTTGCGTGCAAGGAGACGAATTCACACAAAATGAACTTGAAGACATGAAGAGAAAATAGGCAATTAAAACTCATTACTTATAAAATTTTGCATCTTTGAAGACGCACATGCGAGCATGCAGATGCACAGATGCACATATGCACATTAGTTATTCATTCAGGAATGCGTATATCCAAGCTTACACACACAATGGCACATGCATACATATTTATGCATATGCACACATATAAATACATACAAAAATACACACATGCATACATACATTGACACAAATATTTATTGACACCCAGAGACGTGTGTGCGCATATATATATATATATATATATATATATATATATATATATATATATATATGTTAAAGAAATAGACAAGGTCCGACAATTTATTTATTAAAAGACATTTTTTATGTTTAACGTTGTTATTTATAGATACAAGTATTTAAGCAAACAACGTTAAACATAAAAATGTCTTTAATAAATAAATTGTCGGACCTTGTCCATTTCTTAACATATGACGTCATTTGTTTACAATCGATACGACAGAGCAGTTATGAATGTACGAGATTCATGGAAGATTGAAGTTTATAAACAGTAAATTCGACCTTGTCTACCGTAAGGTTCTTTGTAGCCTAGAGGTAAGGCACGTCAGCGTATATGACGGTTCCGTATAGGATGCAGGTTCGAATCCTGTCAAAGAACGAATATTTTCTATGAAAATTTCTCGGACATTCAGGCCGGTAAATGTTATTTAATACTGTTTATCATAAACAGAGCATTTGCTTAAATACTTGTATCTATAAATAACAACGTTAAACATAAAAATGTCTTTAATAAATATATATATATACATTGAACTCAACATTCAGAGACGACAGGCTGTTTCATGCTGGACGCAATCGAATGATACAGCCTATCGCCTCTGAGTGTTAACTTCAATGTTCACTTTCATATTTATATTTACATACGCTCTATCACTGATATTGAGCACTTTATTTTATAGCATTATTGAAGAGAGGTGTGGGGCAATGAAAAAGAAGAATACGTGTTATCACAATGAGCAGGTGTAGGTGGCGGAAAGTACAAGTGACAGCTAGTGAAATACATTGAAATTAAACGAAGATTTATGTCCTCATAGTCTAATCTACATCAATATAGTAACAATCATCGTCACATAAAAAACTGTGAAAAAATTAATAATATAATATATAAAAGAAAAATTAAATTCATCATATCTAATTCACCTTCATAATTATAAAATACATTATATATACATATATATATATATATATATATGTGAGTGTGTGGGCGTATATGTGAGTGTCTGTGTGTGTCTTATATACATAATTGGTTTATCCTTACCACTTACAGATTTGATAATAATATCAATATCTATCTATCTACATATATATATGTATGTATGTATGTGTGTGTGTGTGTGTGTGTGTGTGTGATTTTTAGTATTTGAAGTTAAAGCTTTCTTATTGTAAGCAGTATGTATTAAGTCTTAAGATCTGTGCTCTCGAGAGAACTTAATAAAGAAAATGAGCTCTCCGATAATGTACGGTTCTGTAACCCCTTTTTTAGAATAAACCATTCCTTGATGAACATTTTCTTTGAGTTTTCTTGAGTGGGCAGCCCATTAGACGTAAAACACACTGTTTAAAATAAAAACAATATAAACACTGATAACCACTGAAAATATCTATCTATGAAAAATAATCTGTCAAAATATTAAGATAATATTAAAAAAAATGGTTTGATACAAATATGAACCTTTAAGTTTGCAGCTCATTTCGTTCCTTCAGCAATTACAAGGAGAATGCAGAGATTCATTAAGGGATAAAAAAATGAAAAATAAAAACAAAATAAAATAAAAGCATTTATACACAAAGAAAAAGTATTGTCAAGAAAATTGATTTATGATTTCAAATTTAAATCTGAAAATATGTGAAAAAGTTTCAATGCTATGGAAAGGAAAGTCAGTTATGGAAGACGCTAAGTGGTGTAATTTTATGTTATGTTGGTAATCAGAAAACATTCACGTCCCTTGTAGCTCTTAATAAGTTTTTCTTTTTGTTACTTCTCCCAAACGCCGTCCTGCCATAAATGTGCTGAAGTTCATCTATTACACTACGCTCTGCTTTCCTCTATCTCTCTTTCCCTCAAACTGTCCTGTGAGTATCAGATTTTACAAGACATCCTTACTCATTACGTATCCCAGAAACCTCAACTGCCTCTTCCTGATGTTAAGCATAAGTTTCCTTTTTGTTTACATTTTCTTCAAAAACTCGTTGTTACTCAAAAGTTCGATACATGGCAACTTAAGAGGAGATTATTCAGCATAGGCCCTGATTCAAAGTGTAATTAATGTCTTCGATATTGAACATGTTGCGTGTATGCTTTTTTATCACAACTCAACTGCAAACACACTTTTCACAGTGAAGAAGCCAAAGATGAGTTAACTCATCAAAGGACACTAATTTGCTGCACGGAAAATCAGCCTCTTACAACCGTCCGTCTGTGAGAGATTATATTAATATCGGGTCAGACTAACAAAAAGAACATTAGTGGGCAGAATTAGAATGTTGTTAATTGAGATACATTTACTTTGATGTCTGTCTCCCTAACCAAAAAAAGAAAAGAAAAAAGAAAAGAAAAAAGGTTATTTCTAATCGAATTATCGAATCGATTTGTTCGCTGAATAATTTATTTAGGATAAAAGTCAATCTATGAATTGGTCAGGATAGATGCTCCCCCACTTTAAAGGCAGCAACAGCAGCAGCAGAAGCCAACAGCGATAATATGATTTATGGCTAACACAATAATCAGTTGTTTTTGATAAAATATATAAAAATTAGGGATTTCCGATTCCTGGATAAAAGTCAGTCATTGGAATCTACAGCATCATTGTAAGCATCTCAACTTGGATAAAAGAAATAAATAAAAAAACATATAAAAAAATTAAGGGAAAAAGAAAACAGTTTATGGCAACATTCATTTCGGAAATATCCATCCGTTCTTTATATCATTGAGCAAAAGTGATTGTAGCAGTGGTCTGGAAAATATACTTTGAAATTGTAGCTTAAATACGATTTTCATTGATCCAGACAGCTGCTGGGAGAATGCTTGACAGAGTAGGTTGGATGGAGGGGTGTAAAAATCGTTATTATAATTTTAGCCGAGATCTCTGACTGAAGTGCGAATCAGCCTCGATCGAAATAATATTTAAGCCGTTGTTTTGAAAATTGAATTATTTTTTCTTTTGTAGGCTAAACCTTGCCCTGCCATCGGCTGTTTAGCAAAGGAAGAAGCTGACGTTTTATTGTCGGTTGCAACAGTGACCTGATAGGTTAAGATTAGTCAAATTTATCTAAAGTCGAATCGGCAACGCATACACACACAAACGCAGCCATTAGCGTTAATCACTGGCCAGGTCAAAAAGTCTGCAAAAGAAAAGAAAAAAAAAAAAAAGGAAAAGAAACAAATCGCTCCTTAGTCTTACGCTTGAAAAAGAAGAAAAACAAATGCCAAATTCGACTAAAAAATAAATAAATATTTTTGCATGGAGCCAAGACACTGAAATAAATAAACGAAAAAATTGTGATCGTGCCCAAAGCAGGATCAAGTGAAGCGGACGAAATCAAATATTGTCAAAAGAAAAAAAAATTACCTCTGAGTATTCGATAATTTGGCTCTAATAGCCTTATTATTGCATCATGTCAAGCTTATATGTAGAGTGCGAGAGAATGCTTGCGTCGGGGTGTAAAGTTCGCTTTACCACGACAGGAGTATCATTTAAAATCATCCATACAAAGGAAGAATGCGCAACTACAAAGTCATCGGAAATAGGGAAATATTGATTTTTAAATGAAAAACAATTAATCTCTTTGAAACGAACAGTTTTCTAAAGTAGCCCCACCTTTTTTTTGGTGGGTGGTAAAGAAAGTGAATGGCTCCCAAGAGAAATGCTAATATATAATTATATATTGACAATTTTACTTAGTTTTTAATGCCTAGACGAATCACATCAAAGAAAACAATAAAACTTGATAAATAGGCGTGCTAAAAGTTCATTCTTTTCGTTTAACCCAAGTTACTTGTTTTGATCATTATATATATATATATATATATATATATATATATATATATATATATATATATATATATATATATATATACACACACACACACATATATATATATATATATATATATATATATATATATATATATATATTTTTCACTATTGTTTGTTTCTATTTGATTTCAGTAAAAGTATTTGGGACACACGATGATGCCTGTTGCACAGGCTTGTTCCTTAATTCTTTATTTGCACCGAATGATTATGGCATTTATTTATTTATTTTTAAATCTAATTAGCAAATTCCTATTTACTATTATCAAGGGATAGCTTGACTTTTGTTTTCATGTCATATATACATTTATCGCTTGGGAATAAAACCGCCTCACGAATAGAAGTCCAATCATCAGCCCGAATGATATGAACAAAAGAATCCGGCAATTAACTTTTTTTTCTTTCTCGAAATGAAAACTAAATTTTGCAATTAATTTTATCTACATAAAAACTTTATTCTTTTTTTCTTCTTTTAAAAAATGTATACATGTGCAAAAGCAACATCGTTTCTAGCAAATGTTATTTGTTTTAATGTTTGAAATTTAATAAAATAAACTTTTTCAATTTGTTGCGAATTAAATTCTAAATCACTTGACTAAGTTTCGACTGTTTTTTGTGTTTTTTCATCCAGGTAATTTTATTTGGCGAGTTAATCAGAAAACAGCAATATTGTTTGCTTTCTGTTTTCCCGTCTAAAATTGTTGGCAGTGTGACGTTTACAAATATTTAGCTGTTTATTTACAAAACAATACGAAATAAAAGTTCATTGAATCTCGAGCGACAGAAATCAATGGGCCAAAGCACCCAACAATTTTTATGCGAATCTTTGCTATAGAATTAATGTCAACAGAGACTGATAAGTTTATCTCTATATACCTATATGACCAGTAGAATGAAAAGAGGTAGCTGTTCGGGTAAGGGGAACTATGGTGGGTTTGTACAAATACTTACGATATCATGTCAAAAGGGAAAGACCTCTTTTTTGTTTTTTTATTAATTTTTTTTATTTATTTCATCATTTCGAATTACATATTTGACCCTAATAATATGTAACCTTAATAAGATCTGTAATCTATTGGGTTAGGCTAAATATTTGTACATTATAAGTCAATAAGTAAATAAGCCATCAGGAAGTAAAGAAAAATCGATTATTAAATCAGCAGCAAAAAAAAAAAAAAAAAAAAAAAAAAAAAGAAAACGAATAAAGGAAATTAAAATGAAGCCTTATTTCAAATTTTATGGTGTAGTTCCGCAAAAGGATGTGGAGATTACCATAGCCTGAACATGTGAGTAATGGGAAAGTTTTAAAAAAATGGAAACAAAATGATGTTTACATTTAGTATTGTAGGGAGACCACAGTTGTTTCCCCTTGGGTTGAGCTCATGGGGGTGGGGTGGGGTGGGGGGCTTCTAGAGAGTAGAACTCTTCTGTCCTTTTGGTCTTTGCTTCCGTTCTTGGAGAAAAGGCCTCTTTACTTTCCTGACCATCAGGGTGTCCACACACGTGGAAACTGGTCAACATGTGCACAGCCTAGCGAAAGAAAAGGGTACTTTCTATTCACTTATCTGCGGACGATCCAAGGCCATAAAGTTGGTATGTTATTTCTTTGTTCTCGTTCTGTAAACCTCCTCGTTCCTTTGGGACAATATGGACAATCATTTGTTTGGGGACATATGTGAATCTTTTTAATATATGTACGTAAGTTGTTTGCCATATTAAATGTTTTGTTTGTCACGCTTGCGTATTTCGTTTTTTTTATATTCGTATTCAGTGTTAGTGTATCAATGGCTACACTAATGCTAATATTAGTATCGGTGTGCTACTGGAAGGCTAAAACACATTATTCTTCCTAACACAGAAGAGTCGGTAAACTGTGTGGCAGATACCACCATACTAATAGTATCATAATTTTTTTCCTATTCTATATTAAAGGCAAGACGGTCAGAGCAAAGTAGCAAGTTACCTACCAAACGAACTGGTGTTAATGGATAACAGGACAGGGACTGCGTGGGACAAACCTTAATAAAAGTAAAAAATAACAGGAAGTTGTGAAGAGCCATGATCTCCCACGTTCAGAAATGACAGTACATATAGAAGATTCATCCTGCCTTCTTCTATATGTCGTGTCATATGCGGCGGCTTGTACCTTGTAATGCTATGTAGGGTATGTGCGGACTTAATCTCTCTTTCTTTCTATATGTGCTGTGTCCGCTGAGGACGTATGCGATCATGGCTCTCAACAATTTCTTGTTCCTTGCAGCTCTAATTAAATTCTGTCTTTTCTTTATTTCTAAACCCTCTTCCGCAATCCATTTTCCCATCCTCGTAAAGTATGTTCGGCGTTGTTTTTCCACTGTCCCTCTTGCCCTCAATCCATCCTGTGAGTAACAGATTTTCCAGTCCCTCCGGACCCGCAATCCTGAAATTTGGGATTCCCAAGTTTTCATTACTGCGATTATTTTCGGCGATTTTATTTACGTTATTTTCGATTTTTTTTCTGTACGATAATAATTTTTATAACGTGGAAATAAATTTGGGAATAATTGGAATTAATACTTAAATCCAGCAAAAGTCACAAAAATAATTGTTTGTACGGTAAGTAAGGACCTACGTACATCAAATCTTCTTTAAATTAAGTGGAGGCCGAAGAATTATCGTTGAACTTTTAAAAGGTAAGCGTAAATATTAATGCAGTATTTAAATGCAGCGATCAATTTTGAGTTCTTCTGTAGTTTATTATTGCCTATCGCATAAGGAAACAGTATGGCTTGCAAAAAGAAATCTCCACTAACAGAGGACCAGATTGTAATCAAAAGCGCCAAGGCTGAAGGGCAGAAAAGAAAGCTCCGTGCAAACGAAAACTCAGATCAAACAGCAGTCAGGAGAGCTTCCTATGTTGAGAATATGCACTGACTTAGGGACCTTCTGAACAAATCAAAGGGTTAATTAAGAGCCATCCACAGGAGCTAGCTTAAATACCTCCAAATATGGCGGATTTTAAGCTAGTATATAATATATTTATTACGAATAATGAGATCTGCGCTGACTTAAGGCTAAGACCCGTCATAACACGCACATTTTTGTAGAGCATCAACCTCATTCGCTTCGTATTCCATTGGTAAGATATAAATTCCGCGTGAACAACTTCTTCCCACTTTGCGGAACCGACTCCCAAGAAGATGCTTTTCCATTCACTAAAATCTTAACCTGTTCATGTCTAGGTTTAATCGTCATCTTCATATATTCCTATAAACTGTGCCTTTTACTTCATACTCTCTAACATCTACCTCAATTTGCTCTTGGACCTTCTACATTGGGTATTTCGATAAAGATGAGACCTAGTTGCCTGTCTAGTACAACGTCTAAATTGATGTGGTCGAGGTACCAAATAGGAGAGATCATTAGAACAATTACTATTAATACATTTATAGAAAAAAAAACATTGGAAACCATGACACGGCGGTAGGAGAGTGATTTTGCATCGATTTACACTAGCTTGTTAGGTTCAAATATTCAAATATGATCTGATGGTTACAGTATATAATTTCTACAGATGAAAAACCGTGTTGTTCTCTTCTCTTTAGTTACCTTAATAACGAACTAATTTTACTTTTCGTTAATCCGAAACCTGCCAACCTTATGAAAGTCCATTTTCCGTAACCACTTCCGTCACGGAAGCTGCAATGATTACGATACACAAAACGTTTCCTTGGAAGCTTTTATGTGCCTGTTATTACATTTTAATGCTTAAATATTCATAGAAAAGTGATTTATAAATACCAACACATAAACTATAGCAATTAGATTTAATAATGGCGACATGAAACTGACGAATATAATAGCTGTATCCTTTCAAAACATTTCTCAATGCGTACAAGTGTGGTCTTGTCAAAGACACCGGAACAAGATATACGATATTCAGGATTCGAATATTATCAGAGAGAGAGAGAGAAAGAGAGAGAGAGAGAGAGAGAGAGAGAGAGAGAGATGCATAGGCATATTTTATAGATTACGCAAAAAGGTTTGACAAGGCTCTATTTGACATATGAAAATTAGAGCTATTTGGAAAAGATGCCAGTTATGTGTGTTACACGCTTAGGCGAATATGTATCTTTCGAAACATCACTGACGGGGCTTAATTTTTTCCCGCATTAGGTTGCCATTTCTTTTTTCGATAGACCAGTTGCCATCCAAGGCTACAGAACCTGGTCTGTCCTGCTATTTACCCATATCTGGGTGGCGAAGAAGAGGATTCGTACCTTTCCCAAGGGTATTAGCATGTAAGTGAATGTAATGGATTTGACTGGAATTCGAATACGGCTCTCCGATTCCTCAATCCGAGCCGCTGTCCATTACTCCACTGTGCATCCTAGAACATAAATTATCTTAACAAAAATAGGAAGAGGCGTGAGACAAGGATGCATCTTCTCGCCAGATTTTTTCAACCTTTAGAGCGACGCTATTCCAAGGGCACTGGAGACCCTACCAAACTTTTTTATCGGTGGGCGTAATCTTAACAATATAAGATACGCAGATGACACTATGTTGATGGTCGACTCAGAAAGGAAATTACATGACCTCCTAAACAGTGTGATAGACGAAACCGAGAAAAAAGGACTAACCATTAAGTACAAGAAGACAGAAAGTATGGTCATCCGCAAGAGAAAAAAATGCCAATTGGAAATATAAATATGAAGTAAAATTTTAAATATCTGAGAAGGGATTTAACAGCAAATGGAACATGTGACACGGAAATCCGAACATGGATTGAACTAGCGAATGAAGTAAAAGATTTCGTTACAAGCAAAGAAAAGAATGCCGAATCGCTGTTTGATAACCATTTTCTTATATGGCAGGGAATGTTGGAAAATCTCCCCAGGGATGAGGAAAAAATTGGCAGCAGCAGAAATATGGTTCTGCAGAAGGATAATGAGAATCTTATGGCCGGTGTGAGTAATCATCAAGGAAGTCTCAAGGAAAATGGCAACAGAAAGAAGACTTCTACTCAGAATCAGGAAAAGGCAACTGAAGGCAATCTTTGGACACATAATGAGCAGGGAGAGAATAGAGATATAGAGGAAGGCAGCAAGTCCCTTAACCGACGAGTGTGTGTGATTGGACGACGGGATGGGCGATAGAGACCTTAGCAAAGGAAGTAAAACTGCGAAAAACATACACGATAGGAAGTTGTGGAGAGCGATGATCGAAGAAGAAGAAGTAGATGCACAATGTCTCAAAATATGTTGACATATAAATTTCATTGTTAATCTTTATTTAAAATTAAAACTGTTCTTAGCGATTTCACATATTATATATAAAGTACAGTGTATGTGTGTGTGTTTGTTCGTGCAAGCAACTACTCCGCTCTCTCTGGCGTGATTCATAGCTCATTCAAAAGCCCTTGAAATGTTAGGCGCAGGGAACGATTTTTGTTGAGCTCAGATTAGGGTTGAATTATGAGAGGTTAAAAATCAAAAATAGTTCCTTTTAGGAATATCGTCTTATACAGTGCAGAAAAGTGTTTGAAATTTCCATTTTACTTGGCCTTCATAAAGTTAGCATCAATTTGTAAAACTTTCCTTAAATATAATAAGCCAATTTATGAATGTTAAAATGTTCATTTAAAATTTTTGTTCCAAAGATTTTAAGTAGTGAATATATCTTACTTTGCGAGCGGGCAAAGCCTGCTAGTAATAGATATGACTTTCAAGATAAAATATTCCAACATAGTTTACACCTAATGTTTTAACCGGTGAACTGTTTCATTAGAAATAAACAGATATCATCAATAGTGATTTAAACTTTTCATTTAGGGTTCGAATCTGACAAATTGGTAGCTCCAACATCCATAAAGGTACAACTTTCTAGAATTCATGATTCTACATCAATTTCTGGAGTATTTGCCTGCAAATAAAGTTGGAAGCACAAAGCAAAGACATAGTTATGTGTGTGACTTCTTTGTCGTTTACATAACTTGTTTGTTGTTTAAACGCTCCGTCAATAATAGTTTCAGTATCCTTCTGTATAACAACATTTCTTTTGCTTCAAGTCTCCTCTTCATCTATGAGGAAATAAAAGGATTGATATCACATAGCAGCTACACCCTCTTTCCTTTGTACCAAACGAAAATTTACTGTTTCTTTGGACTTTACTTAGTTTTTAGAAGACATTTTTGCTATTCCCTTGCACCATTGGGTTTCAGTGCCACATAATAATAATAAAAAAACACGCAAATCAAAACAAGAATACAATCCAACAATATATGAAGAAGACACTAAATTAACTAGTATTCTTGTGCATAGAAGCAATCACCAGCCGGTTTAGTGAACGACTATATATATATATATATATATATATATATATATATATATATATATATATATAGGTATCTTCACGAATTATGTAGATGTAAGGTTTAAAATAAATTTAAAAAAATGAGAAGGCTTTCCAGAAGTATCTGTATATATTTCTGACTTGAGGTATTATGTACACTATTTACATTATTCGAACTATTGTCCGAATAATGGAAATAGTGTACATAATAACATCTTTGTCGCCATATTTATTACAACGTTTCGGCCGTTGCACGCTCCGGCCTTCTTCAGGTGGTTGGAATGTTGAACTGAACCCTTTATTTCGCTCACTGGGGTAGACTGTTCTAGTTCCACGTGCCGTGTCTAATGGATGTTAGTTATCAGTTATCTCCTGCTTAATTCCTTCTCCAAGTTCTCCATCGCCTTAACCAGGTATTGAACTCACACTCTTTGGATCCTGTCACTGGATCTAACTTGAGGCTTTCCAGAAGCTTTCAATTTAGCTTTAAATGAAAGCGGAAGGATTAAATTTTCTATACCCGTTAAAGAATTAAATCTAGTAAAGATAAGTAAAGATTAAATTTACTACACCCGGCAAATTAAATTTTCCATTCCCGGTAAGAGAGTATTTATAATGATTGAAATAGACTTGCATTTTTTTTTCAATAAAATCGATAACGTCAGCCATCTTTTATACATTTGTAAAGCAAAATTAATTTTCCGTTTTAAAAATCTTTAAAAAATAAAATATATATTTCTGAAACGTTATTTAGGGAAGATGAGAAAATTTAAATTTGTTAATCTGGTTTGAAACAAATATTACTTACTGATAGCGTAAAAGCATTTCTTAAACATGAGGTTTGATTTCTGATGTGTTAATAGATTTATTGACTGAAGATTTTCCGCCGAATGTAAATATAATTAAGTATGGTGTAGAAGACGATAAATTTCACTAGGGGCTATGTTTTGCTTTTTCTCGTCAGGTGGAGCGAACCTTAAAACACCTGACCATTTAAGAGTAGATTATCATCCATACTTCAGAAATTCTGCATCTATATACATATATAAAAACAAATCTAAATTCTTTTAAAAATAGTCGTAGTCTTCAGATTGTAATAAGATTAATAAATATATACTTAAGAATATTTTCAAAGAATTATCTCGTCAAAATTGAACGTTAAAAGATTCAAAAACTTTACAAATTTTTAAATTTTAAATTTAAAAAAAATTTGTAAAAATGAAAACAAATCTTTTTGGTAAAATCCGGTCCGATTTTGCACTAAAAATTATCTCGATGAATTTCTCAAGCTTTTACAAAATTAAGTAACGGAGAGCAACACATGAAAATTAATAATAATAATAATAAAATTAGCAATATTTTCTAATAAAAAAAATAATTTAATTCGTTTGTGAATAGGTCCTGAGAATTTAATTAAAATCTGACTATTATATGATTTTTGCAATAATTTCCAAATTAATGGGTCTGTCACTGCAAAAAAAAAGTTGAAAATCTGCTAACAGAAGCAAGAAAATCAAAATTTCGAATATTCTAAAAAAGAGAAAAAAATTTAATTAAATAATAAAAAAATACTCTTATCATTCCTCTTAATAATAACGTAACGATTGTGACAATAAAATTGTTTTCATTACACTTGCGTCATGTTTTCATCACGGTATGCTGATTTTTTAGCAATCACGTTGAGTTATCTATCTATCTATCTATCTATCTATCTATCTATCTATATGTGTGTGTGTGTGTGTGTGTCTGTGTGTGTCTGTGTGTGCGTATGTCCGTGTGTGTGTGTGTTACAATGGCTAGCATCTCAGAATGAGAATTCGGAAAGCCGAGTTCGAATCCCAGTCGATTTTCTTACATTCACTTATACCACAGTTATGGATTAAATAGTAGAATTTGTCTGGAGTAATTCATTGTTATTCTCTAGAAATTGTTAATGTAATGCCCAATTGCAACAAAGAAAAGTGTTCTTACAATATAAAATATATTTCATCTTCAAATAATCCTCAAAGTGATAAGCTGTAAAAAGTTTCACCCATTCAGTCAATCAATTAATTCACATTATGTATCCTAGAAATCTTAGTTATCTCTTTCTGATTCTGTCTACAAGTATCAGTTTTGATTCCATTTTTTCAAGATTTCTTCGTGGCTTATACGCTTCCTTCGTAGCATTCTCAGCATTCTTCTACAGAAGTACATTTCTTTCGGCTCCAGTCTTCTCGTCATCTTTCAGGAAATTGCCCAGCATTGGCTGCCATGAATACTAAGCTGTTACGTGACATCAGTCCTTCATAACGGCAACAAATGTTGGACGGTCTCCTCAAAGATGAAGAAGAGTCTCGAGGCGACGGATATGTGGTTCTACAGAAGGATGCTGAGGATATCATGGGCCGAGCGTGTGAGCAAAGATGAGGTCTAACATAGGATGCAAACAAAGAAGAGGCATAATGAATTGATACGCCAGAGCAGTTATGAATGTACGAGATTCATTGAAGATTGAAGTTTATAAGCAGTAAATTCGACCTTGTCTACCGAAAAGGTTCTTTGTAGCCTAGAGGTAAGGCACGTCAGCGTATATGACGCTTCCGTATAGGATGCAAGTTCGAATCCTGTCAAAGAACGAATATTTTGTATGAAAATTTCTCGGATATTCAGGCCGGTAAATGTTATTTAATACTGTTTATCTTAAACAGAGCATTTGCTTAAATACTTGTATCTATAAAAATAACAACGTTAAACATAAAAATGTCTTTAATAAATATATATATATATGTGTGTGTGAATAAATACAAAAAGACAATTTATTTTAACCGTCGCGCTTTTTCATCTGAGATACTTTATAAAGGCAAATGCGTTTCGATAATTTTTCCTTTTATATTTATTCATATAGTCCTTTTACAGTTATACTCTATCTCAATATATATATATATATATATATATATATATATATATATATATATGTATGTATGTATGTATGTGTGTGTGTGTGTGTGTGTGTGAAAACACGTTTGATTAAAAAGAAGCGACAGGGTCTCTCGGTTTATTATTTTTTTTGTATTATTCACCTTTTCAGATGAGGTGTTGAGTATTTTGCTTGAGGTTATGGATAAACTGTTCAAAGTACTTTCGACTTTTGCAGTCATTATGAAGAACCGATGTGCTGTCTGGTTGGAGTTTCACTCTATTTGGTGTTCTTTGGGAGTCTGGACATTTGAAATGGTCTAACATGACATCATATGTAACGGCTATCGAGGACATGGGCGCACAGCACGAATGCGATTTATTTATTTATTACCTTCATTTATTTTTTGTTTTTATCTTTATTTTAATTTTTTATTTTCATTATTATAACACTGATAAAATATGTGCGCATCTTACTTATACCATATGCACTTCAAGATACCATCTCCCATGTGTGTTTATTTTATATGACAATATCTTGCGTTTTGCGTCTTTCGTAGCATCGGTTATTGTAGAGAAATTTTGGTGTTATCTGTTAGTATTTGTATTTATATTTATACTTGTATTTTGATTGGTCATGATGTGCTGGTCGATATGTGCACGGATTACACCAAGTTTCAACGGATGACAAGTCATTCTGCGAGAGAATGTTGTGCATGTGTGCCCAATGTAAATATTTAATGTTTTTTTATTATTATTTTTGTAGATGCAATCTCCCAGTGGGTATAAGAATTCATAGGCAACATTATTTTTACATAGGGGAATTTATAAGGCCCGATGCTGTTGGTAATTGAGTTGAATAATTTCAATGTTAGGCGTTTGTTAGGATCATTGAGTGATATGTTTTCAATTGCTTTCCCCTCCTGTCTATAATTAAGATGCTATAATTAGGGTGCATTTGGTTAGAATATAATAAGTTAATACCGTATTTATTTTTGCTTGTGTTAGTGAGGGGTCTGGCGTCAATTTTTCTAAAATTCGTTAAGGCTAATTTTGTTTGTTCATCGACGATGTGGTTAGGGAAATTATTGCTGCTTAGGATTTGCTAAGTTCCTTATAAAATAATATGTCCAAAGAAAATACTGAAGTTTTTTATAAAAGCTATTTTGTATGTTTTGTAGTAAAGTAAACATGAGTTTCTACTTGTGTTTTTGTGAAGTGAGGTGGTAAAATTATGCTCTCTCTCTCTCTATATATATATATATGAGATGGACTCTCCCATCGATTTCGACGTATGAGTATCCGAAAACCACATTCAATTTTTACGTTTGCGTCGTGTGTATCATTTCCGTCACGATAGTCACCTGCATACAAATCCACGTTGTTGGTAGTAATTCATTTAATTGCTTTTTTTTTTCTTTTTTTGGGTGGGGGGATCATTGAGTGTCATGTATCGTTGAATTATGTTTATAATAGATTTTTCATCATGGTTATAATTATGGTACACTTGCTTACGATAGAATAAGTTACTGGTGTGTCTATTTTATTTGGTTTTGCGTAATGTTTTCTAAGTTTCGTTATGGGAAAATTTATTTGTTTGTCAACGACGTGGTTGGGGAAATTATTGTTGATTAGGGTTTGTTTAATGTTACTAAGTTCCTTATAGACTAACATGTCCGAAGAAGAGATTAGATTTTGCTCCGTAAATCAAGTTTTTTATAAAAGCTATTTTGTATCTCTAAGGACATTCATTTTCGTAGTTGAGTCAACACGTGTTTCTGCTAGTGATTCATTTTATAATTTTTTTTTTAGAAAGGTTTTTCGTAAAGTGGGTGGCAAAATTATTGCTACTGGCATCCACTAATACGTCAAAGATTAGTATGTTATTATTAATGTTAAGATCATAAGGAAAAGTGTAGGACAGTTATTTTCAAGATTTCCATTAATCTTTTTTTAATTCTCCTAATCTAATATAAATATGGATATATCAGTTAGTTTAGTTTTTGTTCTAGTCGATGTACAGGAATTAAGATTTGCGAGACGACGAGTGTGCGTCAGGTGTTTTTACTTCGCAGTATAAGTAACCTGGATAATACTCACTTACAATTCTGTGATTTTGAGGCGCCCGATCTCAGCTTTGTAAACCGACGGTTTTTTTAAACAAACTTGTTTGGATAAATATTGCTGCCTAAATATACCTTATACACCCCCCATATATATATATATATATATATATATATATATATATATATATATATATATGTATGTGTGTGTGTATGTGTGTGTGTGAGTGTGTGTGTGTTTAGTCTACACAAGGGCTGAGCAAAATTAACGATAAAAAAAAATGAAAACTACAGATAATTTTCATTTTCTTCATTCATTCCTGTAGTTCACTGCTACTAACAATCAGAAATTGCTTTTCTCCTGATGATGGCCATGTTGGCCGAAACTAGTCGAGGAACCTAATTGAAATAATAAAACGCCAAAATGTTAATATACAATGCAGTGTGTCTGAAAATTTTAATTTTTTAATTTTTCAATAAATTTTATTGTTCAATCATATATATATATATATATATATATATATATATATATATATATATATATATATTTCTTGATATTGACTGAAACTGCTAGACAGACAAACATTCATTTCTTGATAATGACTTTGGCTGGAAGAAATAGCTTTAAAAAAGTGTTTCAACCAATTTTTAAATTTTTGAATAAAAAATTGTTTTCATAGTTATTTCTTTATATGGTAAATGATAAATATTGCATTTTAGTTGCTATACATAATTTTGTAAATATAATGTTACTCTTGCGAATAAACAATATAATAAAATAAAGAGCGTTTAATTCTTTTGTTGTCAGTTGTTGAGAAAAAAAATATATGAATAAATCCAGTTTCATAAATTTGGGGTTTATTAAAATTTCGGAACAATAAAAATTTGTCGATCGAGTTTACAGCAATAACACTGTCAATTGAATAATCGTCTTTTTGGCAAACCATTTTTTTTGCCAAAAATTGAATTAATTTCGAAGATTGAAAAATAATCTTGAGTTTTTTGCTCAGAAATATATAAATATCCGAGGATAGAATTCAATAGTTATTTGAAAAATAACAATATAGCAGAATGCAGGGTTAACACTGCTGATCAATAAAATAATTACAGAAAAAAATACATTTTATTTTTATAGAATAAATAATTTTGAGATTAACTCAATTTTTCACCCTATGTACTATATCCTTTTAAGGGCATGAGATCATGGTTCTCCAAGACTTCCTTTCTTTTGTTGATCTTGTCTCATTTTTTTGTGCTTCTCATGTCTTACATGCGCCTTGTGAATGTTGAATTCTCCAAGCTTACTTCCTTAATTATATCTGCTATAAATTTCATCTTCATCTTTCTGATTGTAAATACCAGTTCCCTTGCAGATCATTTTCTTCTAAAAACTTACTCGTTACTCGCAGGGTCTACCTTTCCGTTGTCTGTTACTACAACACCCTGGTAGATAAATTTTCGCATCTGCTTTATTTTTGGATCCCTGATCTGTAACACGCACCTCGGGGTGTCTCTTTTGCTGATAGCCGTGTATTCTATTTTCTTACATGCAATAGTTAGTCCTTTCTTCTTTCTTTCCTACACGAGGATATCGAATATATCTTCTAATTTTTTTAATGAATTGGCTATCAACTGTGTGTGTTCTAAGTAGCATTTATTGCGATTGACTTGTTCGTCGATAATAAATCATTGCAGATCTTCAAATCTTTTATAATTCTAGGTAGAACAGGTTGAATAAATCCCGTGATAAAACATACTTATCACCATGATCGTGTTTTTTTTTTAAAGAAATAAAGATTAATTGTAGAGTAGAAAATATTCATCTAATTATTGGCGAAATGCAACTCGAAACCAATAACCTTAAGAATAGAAACTTTGGTTCCTGGGGACCTGTATCCAAGGTAGCGCATACCACTTTCCTTATGAGGACAAGAGTCCGTAGTTTGTTTTGATATATGTAGTAAACAGAGATGGAACGGGTAATTTCTGTCATATCTATCACGTGAAAATTGGAGGTTCAGCCAACACTAAAAAAGAAAAAAAAAAGAGAGAAGTTAAGAAGAACTGGTTAATTTTAAATTTGTCCTCATGGAATGAGAAAAATATTATTTTTTTTTGCTATCTTTCCTTTTTTTTTTCTTTCATTCTTTCTTTTTTCTTCCCCCTTTTTTTATTTCTTCTTCTTCTTCTTCTTCGTCGTCGTCATCTATCCCCGTCCCCTCCTCTTCATTTTCATCTAACTATTCTTCCTCCTCATTGTTGTTGTTGTTGTTCTTCTTCTTCTTCATCATCATCATTATCATCATCATCATCTTATTATTATTATTATTTTTTCATCATCATCATCATCATCATCATCATCATCATCATTTTCTTTTTCTTCGTCGTCATCTATCCCCATCCCCTCCTCCTCATTGTCATCTAACTCTTCTTCTTCCTCATTGTTGTTGTTGTTGTTCTTCTTCTTCTTCATCATCATCATTATCATCATCATCATCTTATTATTATTATTTTCATCATCATCATCATCATCATCATCATCATCATCATCATCATCATCATCATCTTCTTCGTCTTCTTTTTCGTCTACTACTTCGTCTTCTTCTTCTTTTTCGTCTCCTTTTTTCTTCTTTGAGTTCCTTAATCATTTTATTTCTTCATCTTTTCCTCCTCTCTACCCTTATCCTCCTCCTCTTCTCTCTTCTCTACATATTGCTCCTGTTTCTGTTCTTTTACAAATAACAGCCCTTTTCGCACAAGTATCATTCAACTTCACAGAAGCGACATCCCTCACCTTTCCACCTTCTCCCCTCGGCAAAGAACCAGCCCACAGTCTGAAATACGAAAGTAATTTGGTGCGGGTGTCGTTACCGCACACTTCCGGTGTTAACAGACACAACTGATGGAAAATTAGAGGTGAGATCCTCAGTGCCCGAAGCATGGCGGCAGTTGGGTATCCGAGGCCCCCAACTTTGCTCTCTGCTTCTCACTCTCTGCTAATTAACATAACAAGGCGCTGTCAAACAGACGGCTCACAAGTTCGCTTACGCCAGTTGGTGGCAAATACCATAAATTATTGATTATACCCCCTTTTTTCGGGTTTTTCACTTCGCCTTTTTTTTTTACTTCTTTTATCCGACGTAGATATACGCTGCGATGTTCACTTTTATTCTTTGTTTCACGGCGTTTAATTCTGTGTTAATTTCTCTTTTGATGCTATTCTTTTGTGTGCCTTTTATCATGAATAATTGCATCTTTGTAGAACCTGAGAGAGTATGTGCGTCTTTTGCAGTTGTATGATTATTGCCAGAGGCTTATTTTAGATATTTTCTAATTATTCGTAGGGAATAATTGAAAAATTGCGAAAATCAGAGGTAAAAAAGTGAATTATTATATGAACGATTTCTTCTTCACAAAAGGAATTACATTTATAAACTAACATTTTTTTTTAATAAACCGTAATACCCCGAATGCAATTCAGTAAACAGTTTCGTTACCATTTTCGTTCATTCTAA
>CAHIKZ030004573.1:197500-290000 GCA_903632075.3 Acanthosepion pharaonis | reverse complement strand
ACTATTGTCCTCATCTGTGTCGACATATTTATTACAATGTTTCGGCCGTTGTACGCTCCAGCCTTCTTCAGGTGGTTGGAATGTCGAACTAAACTCTTTATTTCGCTCAGTGGGGTAGACTGTTATAGTTCCACGTGCCATGTTTAATGGATGCCAGTTATCAGTTATCTCCTGTTAATTCCTCTCTGCATGTTCTCCACCGGGTATTGAATTCACACTGTTTGGATCCTGTCACTGGATCTAACTAACCCCTTTATCCACTGTGCCATGTGTCCTCAAGGATATGGCGACAAAGATGAGGACAATAGTCCGAATAGTATAAACAGTGTAGGGAATTCAGTATTTACTTTCAATAAACATTTCGTCATTATTATCTCAAAAAAATTATTTCAAACTAAAATTAATTTCTGGCTTTAAATAACCTTCAATAGCTGGATTCATACCTTTCCCAAGAGTATTTGCTCGTAAGTGAAAATAATGACCCCAATTGGAACTTGAACTTTGTTTTCCCGATTAACAATCCGCAGCTATCATATCACCCACATATCCAAGCTTAGAGTATCTGGTACTCCAAAGAGGAACCCCATCTAAGTACTGACTAGGCTTGACTTTGCTTACCTTCGCTGATCAAACAGTAACCGCTGTTCCAACGGTATATTACCGTAAGCCACGGAAAGAACGGTGCCATTCTTGTAAAAGATAAATACAATGCAAAAATTTCGTACAGAAATTTAAATGATACTTAATATAAATTATATAAATTAATTGGTTTTTTTTTTTACTATAGAAATGCGTGGCAAATCTAAAAGAAAGGTACGGTAAGTAGCCAGGAATTAAGTTCTTAGTAACTTAATAGGTTATTTATACGGATAATTTTTCCATCACATTAATGTGACATTTTAAGTAAACATTTCACCAAAAAGATACATGCCATTGTTGCAAACAATGACAACATTAAAACCCTTAAAACATTAGCAAAGAAACTGGAAAACAAACAAGTCTGGAATTACTTAACTAGCCTGGTCCATTTGTAAACATTAGGGAAGAATCTTTATGGAATTAATTATTGGAGATTAGCATTCTTTACAATGTCCCTGTCAGAATCAAAGAATATAGATTTTTATCAATTTAAAAGTGAAATTCTATTCCCAATATCAATACAGTGTAAAATCAATCCCTTTGAGAGAAGTACACTTAGTTTTTATTTACAAATGCCGTGTCTTGAAAATGTGCTTACATTATTGATATCAGTAATTTTTTAATATTTTTAAAATTCGTGCATAATTTGTTCTTTAGTTAAAATCTATATGTCCCTTTTTTCTTTAATTGAAAGGAATTTGTTTTGTAAAAGATGTAAAAAGAAAGAGAAACTGTTCAACTGATAAACGATTGCTTCTATAAAATGTGCATATATCTGTTTGGTTTTAATTAAAGAAAATGTATATTTTCTTAAAATAAAAATGTATATGTTGTTTATTCTTTATTTAAAAGAAATCTTTTTGGCAAAAAACATATTTTCTTACGCAGCTATCAATGGCCGAAGCACAGTTTCAAACTTGATATTTGTAAACAACAGACAATTCCGATAACTCTGTAAAAAGTCAGGGATCAATTTTACATTGTATCAATATTATGAAAAGAAACCAGCGTCTAAAATATTTTAAAAACATCAATAATTTTCCATTCTGAAAAGTGATGAGGCCTAAGAAAGTTTGAAAGAATGCTAATCTACAAAAATTATTCCCAACGATTTTTTCCCTATTTTATTTTTTGTTTTTTAGCAGTGGACCATTTAAGTTGTGTCAAATGTCTGAATCCGAAGTAAAATAATCCTGGGATATTTCAGAAACAGGCAGAAGGAGATTTGGACGTTATTCCCTGAGTATAAGTGCGAAAAGTACACTTGAAACGGGAAACAGAATCACTAATAATAAGTTAGAAATTTGAGTGTGAACATGAGCATAAATAAAATATATTGCTTTAGAGTAAAACTTCGCGTCGTTTTTCAATAGATGGCGTTTGAACACGTGATTTCATTGCACGTGTAACTGAAATCAATCACATACGCATATACATATTCTGTAAGTTGACATTTCAATGGGACTTTCTATAGGAATCGCGTGTGGATTGTGAATTTTAAATGTTTATTCACTAAACCTGAAAAAGGATAAAATGAGAGGCATTTTCTTCATGTATTGCTCTTTTATTTCCAGGAAGGAATAACAACAACAACTACAAGCAAAAAAACAAAAAAAAAAAAAAAAAACAAGTAAACAAGACGCTGTACAAAAAGAAAAAGCCTATGCGCGGTAATGTACAGCGTGGTCCGAAAGTCTTGCCATCTCTACATAACATAATTTTCTGTTTCAGATGGCTGACACGAAATCTTACAATTTGAAAGAGTCTGCTTGCAAGTGTATGAACGATATCAGAATAACCTTCATTTGAAGGACGCCGTTCGGAAAGTCTTTGCAACAATCAACAAAGCACAGCTTCTTAAAATATGACACAGGACATGGCGCCGCATTATTTTGTGCCACGAAAAAGATGGTGTTCATACAGACCTTCTAGATGTGTGGCAAAGTTAATGAAAGTAAATAAACTGAATAAATTACATGTGCTTTGTATTACTGTATTATTTGTTCTTTTATTATTCTCGTTAATTTTTTATATGCGTTGACATGACTTTCGGGCCACCTTGTATATAGTACCATAACTGAGAGTATTTGTTTGTAAGTGGTTCCTTAAGACTATAAGTGGCAATTCTGATCCAGAATTCTGTAATCATTGGTGATGACGAAATCAAAATGTCGACCAAAAATAAATCACGTCATACCACACAGGGCATCGCAGAGATACTTGCCATATTTCAGTATTGTTCCTTTGAAGACAACTGCGTACATGAATAGTAAGGAATTTTGTGTGGCTCACGATTTAACGAAAAAAAATGACTGAATTTCTCCATACAAAATATGCTTCACTTTTGAAAATGACGATCTCAGGCAACGAAAAATGGAATTTTAACAACTATGGGAATCGGAAATGACCCTGGGGAAAAGGAAATATTCCATCGTTAACCAATGAAAAAGGCAATTTTTATACGGAAACTCTGATACCTGATATTCTGGTGTACCTTGCGGGAATTGAAAGGCATCCAGTATTATGAGATCCTTCCGCCAAATCAGATTTTGAATTGCGATAAGTACTTCGTTAAAAACAAAGAAAAGATCACTAGACTGTTATGCGATATCTGTTCAATCTGGACAATCACCCCTCAGCTGAAGAAGGGACTTGAAGCAACAAAAATGTGATTCTACAAAAAGATGCTCAGGCTACCATGAACCGAATAGGTGAGCAACGACAAAGTCTTAAAGAAAATGGAAATAAAAAAGAAACTTATACATAGCATCAGGAAGAGACAGTTGAAATTTCTAGGGCACATAATGAGAAAAGGAGGCTTGGAAAATCTGATACTCACAAGATAGATTGAAGGCAAGAGGAAAACAGCGCATAACCTACTTGAGTAAATGGATGCCGTGATAAGGTTTAGGAGAAAATAACAAAAATATTAAATTTATTAAGCGTTACAAAGGAGAGGAAACTGTGGAGAACTATGATCGACTACATTCTTAAGGGACCCTGTACATAGAAGATAACTGTTCTTAATTGAACCGATTAAAAGCAGCTGTCAAAAAATGCATCGGGAATTGGCAGATCGACAAGATTTCTTCTCTCAGGATGACGCCAGATTTCATGTTTGCATACGGACAGAAATTGGTACAGCTTGGTTAGACACTTGCCTTATTCACCTGAACTTTCACCTTCAGAATAGCAGTTATTTTGATATCTACGATTTTTCTTTTGAAATATATTATACATATTTCGAAATAACATCTCCTGTGGTATTTGGGTTGTTTTTGACGGATTATAATGGCTTCTGGAATTTTGAGATTTTCTCTGTAGTGAAACCCACAAAAAATAGTACCACGTGTTCGATACACGTTTAACCGCTACTTATGACATCACTTTGAACTGGTTCCAATTCAAGAGATTTAATGAAGTCAGGATTTAATCAGAAACTATTGTTTATTCGGTTCTTGAAAATGACTGAGATCGTCAAAAGTACATGAACAAAACAGGAAAAAAAATGAGCTTTGGACAGTTTATTCAGAATTTCAAACCCGATAAATAATATATTATTCGGAAACTGGAAAAATAATTAAAAAATAAATAGACTTATCCGTTGAATTAAATCATTAGATACTAGCTTAAAAGCCGCCTCCTCGGGCGGCATTTAAGATAGCTCCTGCGGAGGGCACTTGGTTGGTCCTTCATCAAAATAAGTAGGGACGGGTAGATGCGATAGGCAACAATAAACTGCAGAAGAACTCAGTATTGATCGCTGCATTTAAGTATTGCATTCATATGTAAGCTTACCTTTTAAAAGTTCAACGATAATTCTTCCGCTGCCACTTAATTTAAAGACAATTTCATCTACGTGAGTTCTTACTTTCCGTACAAAAAAATTATTTTTATTTCATTGGTTACCGTCGCTTGATTTCGCAGTTAATTTCGATTATTCCGAAATTTATTTCCAATTTGCACAAATTGTTATCATACCAAAAACTTGGCCACAAAATATCATGTAAAAAATCGCCGAAAACAATGACAGTCATGAAAACTTAGGAATCCAAAATTTCAGGATTTCCGGATCCAGCCCGATTATTTAAAGTTTGCTCACGGAGTCGGCCTGATTCGAAAATTGTATATGTTGGGCTACGGCCTCTAGGAATAAAGTTGGAAGTGTGGCACATTGATACACTGACATTTGTATTTATTATATAGATTAAAAGCATAATTAACATGGATGTAAAAGTGACTTCTTTTTTTATCCTCGTATATTTTTTCTTTACTGAGGTCTTTATTACAATTAAACATCGTTAACAAGTGTGTATGAAATGTTATATGCATTTTAATTTTCGAATTAATTATCCACTTTAAAACAGTTTTAATGAAAAAAAAAAAAACATATTGGAACGATGAATTCTAGAACAAAAATATGATATGAACCAAACAATAAACATGAAAACAACTTTTTTTATTTTGTTGTTTAGAAATAAAGTAGTTATTGTTAGGCTGATTTATATTTTAATAAATATACTTTTTATGGGTTTAAATATCTCTTAAAATGCGTATAGGGTTAGGGTTAACGTTTTGTACAACTCGTTTACAATATCGAAAAATATCGGATTCAAATCGTTGAATGATATTGTTTTATGACATAAAGTTTACACAAGAATATTCTTCATAAATTATTTTTCATTAATTCTGTAGCACAGAATAACACGTTTGATCATATTTTATGTTTTTAATGGTACGTTAAACAAAAGTTCAAAATACTTTAGAAAAATACCTTTTAGAAAGAAAAATTTTAAATTACTCATAAAATATTTAATTTTATTAAGATATTTGTTGTTATGAATAAGAATAGAGAAAAATGTTAAATTAACTTTATGTAACAAATACTAGAAATTTTAAATACTTTTCGCAATGTAAGAAGAAAATGTGAAAAAAAAAAACCCTAGAAGAAAAGTCTTAAAATTAAACACAACAAAACATTATATTATATATTATTAATTTTCTTGGTAGAAATTATTTATAATAAAGAAAACTAGAAAAAAGGATTAGTGCATTATTTATTTAAATTCAGTAAAATTAAAATGTTACATTTTGGTATAAGAAGCACGCTAAAAATTCTACGTCCTTTTGTTAATTTGTTAAAAACAAAAATAGAGACTAAGCAAAAATAAATAAGGTTGAAGTTAAGTGTATTTGTTTTTATGTATAAAATTTTCACAGAGAAGAATAGCAAACTAACTTTAAGGGAAAAGTGCTAAATTAACTTCCAAGTAACGAGAAGACCAAGTTTTCTAAACTGTATTTATTTAGTTAACTTCGAACAAAAACAATTGTTTTCGTAATTTAAACAAAGAAATAATATAGCAAGTCAGAAGGAAATAAAATGACAAAATCTGGTAATTCAATTAAATAAGCGAAAGGTATGAGAGATGTAAAAATGAAAGATTTCGTGTACTCACTATCGCAGTAAACTACCGCAAACCTAAATCGAAACTAAAAGTCTTTATTCTCAGTGGAACAAGATTTGAGATAATCCTCCACTGTTACGAGCGTGAATTAAACTATGACTTGGCCTTAAGTAAAGAACAACAATAATAATGCTGGGTCTCTTTCTTTGTCTGCTTCTTTGTCTGCTTCTTTCTCTCTCTCTCTCTCTCTATCTATCTATCTATCTATCTATCTATCTATCTATCTACACACACAGACACGCGTACGCACACACACACACACACACACACACACTAGGATCATTTTATATTCACGGACGAGGTTCTTTTTGTGATTATTAAAAGACGAGAGGAAAACGCCGTGTCGATTCATATTATAATTTCTTATCCGAGTACTTTCAACATAGCATAATGTCATCATCAGGGTATTATTATATGATAGGGTAAGTGTTGTAGTGTTCATGTTTGTGAAGGACGAAGATAGTTTTGAACAACTAAAAATTAAATTCCACAAATTAAAATTCCCCCTCCCCCCGCATATATATATGTACGTATTATTAATTCTTATGTAAAAGTAGAATAATGAATCTTTAATATTCCAAGGATTAATTGAATACACTGCAGTATTATTATCAACCCAATAAAATATATCAAAATGTCAGTCAATTCACAATAAAACATTTGATAAAATAATCAATATGCGGAGACAGTTATATTTTGGATTTAATATATATATATATATATATATATATATATATATATATATATATATATATATATATATATATATATATATATATCGTTTAAAAGGAACTGATTTCTTAATATATGGTTTTTGGGCTATGCAGGGCTTAAATGAGAACACGTGACTTAGATTTCTCTCAAATTAATTTCCCTCCACCCAGTTTGTTGTCTTATTCAATTTCTCTTTCTTGCTTTCTCTCTCTCAACACACACACACACACACACACACACACACACACACACACACACACACACACACACACACACACAAATCTATCTATCTATCTATCTATCTATCTATCTATCTATCTATCTATCTATCTCCGTACATATATATATATATATATATATATATAAAGCATAACTGTCATTTTCAACTTCTTTAAATGAACATTTGCCACCGAGATTCACACAATATATACATACGTCTATATATGCATATATACATGCATATATATATATATATATATATATATATATATATATATATATATATATATATATATATATTGAATTATAATTTGTTAGAAAAAAATATAATTGAAATTCAATTGTGACGTCCAGTCAGCAAAACGAATTCTTTCAGCTATAACAAATTTAGTAATTAGGAAGCAGGTAATTAGCAAACTAATTAGTCATAGATCATTAAGAAATGAAGAAACAGTGTTGGAGTAATTAAGGTATCGGTCGATATATCACAGCCAGGTATTAAATTAGGCGCGAAAACTGAACTTGCCAATCTGGTAAATGAAGGGCAGACAGCGGAGTAGCCTGCGGCATCGGAGGTCGGGGTTGGGGTCTAAATCACTATGAGGGCGAAAATAGTGGCAGACGGTGTGATACTTTCAACAAAGGACTCTGCTTCAGACAGCTCGCTTCTACTTGACTACGGCATTCGCACCCAGATAACAGGTCACAAAGACTCAATTGGACAGAAAGTTTTCGTTTTTACATTTTTCCAACGCCATGTTTATTAAAATTTTCATTAGCCAATTCAATAATTGAAGCTTGTGCCTATGGGAAATCTTTCTATAACGCACCCGAAGCCGGTAAAACAAGACACTTTGTGCAGTGGTGTCCTCAGCTACTGTTTTCTTTCATGCTCATCTAATTAACGTGGTTCGTGTTGCGGTGCGGACTGAACTGAGCCCTAAAGTCAAAGTAATATTGATATCGACAGTCGTCGATATTAAACATAAAGTAAAAATAAAATTAAATTCGAATTAAAAATTAAAAAATAAGTAAAAGGAAAACAAGCAAGATTAAACAATATTAGAATGTAAAATCTTTTTGATTCCATCTCAAACATCTGAATTTAATGCATAAAAATTGACACATCGACATACAGTTTGTTTTTTTTTCTTTTTTTTTACAGCAAGGGTTACCCTTTACAAGACCCAGGGGCCACTGTAGTTGGAGGATTACATTTGGGAGCCATTTGTGTGTATACGAGTGGAAGATAACGGTTAACCCTAGCCTTGAACAGGTTAACATTGTAGTGATCAAAAAAAACATCTTGTTGGTAGTCGGTTCAATAGGGCAGTGGTCCGTGGGAAGAAGCTGTTCGAGTGGAACTTACTTCTCACCGATGTAATACGGAGTGAATGATGACGGTTTCTTACGATATAAGTGGCATAGCGTGTTCTTGTGAAGGTTTGCCTCTGTTAAAAATAAGATTTCGGTAAGAATGGTGACAATATAACAATATTTACGGCACATTTTGCCTGTTGATTTTAGTGACCGAATTGTTTAGGCATTGTCTTTGAGAGCAAACCTCAGACGATATGAATTTCGTGGTTGAGTCTCGCCTAATGTTTCCTTTAAATTCTTAGTTCATGTAACTTATTTTAATAGTTGGAGGATATATGTCTGAGAAATTTACGATGCAAGGAATACGCATAAATGAAATAAATAACTATATAATCAATAAACAAACGCAAATAAAATGAATAAACATAAAAAATGAGCATAAAATAAATATAAACAAAAATATATAAATATAAGAAAATAAACAAAAAACAGTAAGAATAAAATCAATGAATATAACTAAATGAACACATACAATTAATTTAAGACATTTTTATGTTTATACATTCTTTTTATAGATACAAATATTTAAGTAAATGCTCTGTTTATAATAAACAGTATTAAACAACATTTACCGGCCTGAATATCCGAGAAATTTTCACAGAAAATATTCGTCCTCCGACAGGATTCGAACCTGTATCCTATACGGAACCGTCATTTAGCTTGTCTTAAAATAATTTTCGGACTTTGTCCATTTCATAATGTGTGACGTCATTTGTTTACATTTGGATACGCTTTGAGCAGATATGAAAGTATGTGACCTTCATGGAAGATGGAAGTTTAAAGACAGTAAATTCGACCTTGCTAACCGAACGCTCCTCTGTGGCCAAATCGGTTAAATGCACGTCAGGCTATATGACGGTTCCGTATAGAAAATTTCACGGACATTCAATCCGGTAAATGTTGTTTAATACTGTTTATTATAAACAGAGGATTTACGTAAATATTTGTATCTATAAAAAGAATGTATAAATAAAAAAATGTCTTAGAATAATGTGTGACATAAAATTAAGCATAACATTAACAAAAATATAACAGAAATATAAAGAAGCATAAACAAAATAAATACCTAATCATGAATGCTAACAAACATAAAAACAAACATAAACTAAATAATTATAATAAATAAAAATAAGGTAAACTTAAAAAAACAAATAAATAAACATAAATAAATGAATAAACAAAATAAATATGCATCAGATAAATATAAAAAATATATATAAACATCAGAAAAACATAAAACAAAGATAAATAAATGAACAAAGATACAAAGGAACATAAAATAAATACCAATAAAATAAATAAACAAAAAGAAAATAACTACGTAAAGATGAATAATTACATAATCATAAAACAAAAATAAACTAAAGAATTATAATAGATAATGATAAGGTAAACAAAATATAGGCATAAAATAATTATAAATAAATAATTACAAATAAATTAATTATAACTATAAACAAATAAACAAATATAAATAAAATCAATAAACATTAAGTAAATAAGCATAACAAAAATAAAATTAATAAAATAAAAAGAAATAATAAATAAACATGCCTAAAATACTAAAGAAAAATGTAAAATTTACTTTTGCTTAATTTAATAGTCGAAAGTTATGCGTCAGGAAAAATTCTGACGAATTTTAGAAGCAAAAATGCAAACGAAAAATGAATAACAAATGATTTATGTACATTTTCTTTCTCCTCGACACAGTGGTTATCATTTATGTTCGTTCACAAAACATTTCTGGCAAAAGGATAGTAGATATGCTCATGTATAATTTGAATTTTCATAGAAAATTTCAAGATGAATATAAGGGTCGACATGCAAAAACATCACAAGTTACTACTGTGGGTGGTTATTCACTCACATTATAGCGGCGTAAATTACCCTCATGCTCACGGACATAAAAGCATATTTGACAGGAAATAAAACGTACAGAAACAACAGAAAAACCATGGTAAATTGTATGTTAATTTAATACAATTTATTTATATTTTTCTGTTTATTGGTATGTGCATTTTTTAGGTTACATGTGATAATAGGGAGAAATTGTTCCGTGTTGTTACAAGGCCTATCACAGAGAAAAGTTGGGCACGTGTTGACCGCACCTAGGTTCGTGGTGAAGAAATTTAATTTAACGTCTTTTAGCGGGATATACGTATTTCCGCCAGGAACAGTTTTTTCTGGCATGCAGGGAGAGTTTTATTATTTTTAATTTTATTTAGTTTATTTTATATATCTTTTAAATATTGTTGTTTTATTTTATTTATAATTTTCATTATTATTTTGTTTTATTTTTATTTATTTATAATGATAATAATAATAATAATAATAATAATACACTACCAATACATGGGAAAGGCATCAAATCAAAAACAATAAATACAAAGTAATGTAGGGAAGGGAACATTAGACATGGTTAGATCTTACGGCCACATCACGTTAATCACCGAAGTTAAGCAACGTTGAACCTAGTCAGTACCTAGATAGGTGACCGCTTGGGGATACAAGGTGTTGTAAGCTTGAATATGCGAATAATGGCTAAGAATTTCTAATCGGGGAGCCAAGTTCCAATACCGGTTATGTTTGTTATATTCTCTTAAGCGTAAATACTCTTGTGAAAGATAAGTATCCACTCTCATATAGATACTACGTAACAAGTTCACTACCCTATTCGTTGTTTCTAACGATATTTTTCTCTTTTTTAATACTTTGAACAGATCCTGGAAGTCACCTTTGGCTATCAAATTCACACTCGGATTTCTGTGTCACTCTTCCCGTCTTCTAATAATACGCTTCCAAGATATCTAAATTGTTCCACCTATTTGATTTCAGTATCTCTTTCTGTACTTTGCCGTTCGGGCCTTTCCTTTTGTTAACGACAATGCATTCAATCTTCTTGCAGTTGATGTTTAATCCTTTTTTCTCGCTTTCATTCACTAAGACATTTAACATAATAATATTAAGCTGTTAAGGCGGCACAATGGAGTAATGGATAGCGGCTTGGAATGAGGAATCGGAGAGCCAGGTTCGAATTACAGCCGAATCGATTGCGTTCTAATGCTTTTGGGAAAGGTATGAATCCTCTTCTCCCCACAGCTATGGGTAAATAGCAGGATAGCCCGAGTTCTATCATCTTGGTCTACAACATAAAGAAATAGCAATCTACTGGGGGGAAAATGACTGCCTCGTCAGTCATATACGTGTATCACGCATGGCACATAATTGACTGATTATGCTATAATGCTTTTGCCAGGTTTCCTAATGAGCCTTTCTTTCTTTTCCTTTTTACATGCCGTATCCTTTCAGCACATAGGCGATCATGGCTCTCCACTTCCTCCTATCCCTTGTGGCTGTCAAGTAGTTTCGTCCTTCTGTCACCTCCCTCAGACCACGTTCTGTCATCCACTTGCTTAAACCCGCCAGGTATGTCATGCGTTGCTTTCACTTGTCTCGCTTTCGTTCTGCTCTACCTGTGAGTATCAGATTTTCCAGGCCCTCCTTTCTCATTACGCGTCCCAGAAACTTCAGCTGCCTTTTCCTGGCGGTAATTATATGACTCCTGCTTGTTTTCATCTTCTCCAGGGCCTCATCCTTGCTCACACGCTCGCGTAATCTCGTAAGGAGCTGGTCAAATGCTCAGTTACGCGTAATCTCGTAAGGAGCTGGTCAAATGCTCAGTTACGCCTAATCTCGTAAGGAGCTGGTCAAATGCTCAGTTACGCGTAATCTCGTAAGGAACTGGTCAAATGCTCAGTTACGCGTAATCTCGTAAGGAGCTGGTCAAATGCTCAGTTACGCGTAATCTCGTAAGGATCTGGTCAAATGCTCAGTTACGCGTAATCTCGTAAGGAGCTGGTCAAATGCTCAGTTACGCTTAATCTCGTAAGGAGCTGGTCAAATGCTCAGTTACGCGTAATCTCGTAAGGAACTGGTCAAATGCTCAGTTACGCGTAATCTCGTAAGGAGCTGGTCAAATGCTCAGTTACGCGTAATCTCGTAAGGATCTGGTCAAATGCTCAGTTACGCCTAATCTCGTAAGGAGCTGGTCAAATGCTCAGTTACGCGTACTCTCCTAAGGAGCTGGTCAAATGCTCAGTTACGCGTAATCTCGTAAGGAGACTGGTCAAATGCTTAGTTACGCGGAGATTACGCGTAACTGAGCATTTGATCAGCTCCTTCTTTGTGTCTCGGACGTGTGCCGCTGTCTAAGTTTCTGTAAATGATCTTCCAGTTCAATCAATAAAGTTGTCGGCCCATTTCACTATAAAACTTAAATGCACTAAAAAAATTATGTCGTCAAATACGCTATATTTCTTCTTTTTTTTTTTTTTTTTTTTACTACTACTTCTACCACGAATAACGCATGCTTTTTCGTCCACTCGAGTCTATCTACGTCTATTTCAATCAGTGAAGGTGTGTCATTTCTCGACCCAGGCTCAGATTTCAAACAGCCGCCAGCATGCACACAATTTTTTTTTCTCTCTACTTAGACGAAGGCGTCAGTAACTGGAGTAGCGACAAAGATATCTGATAAATTCGCCTCAGTGATTCTGTTACACTCCGTTAAATCTAAGCCATGATAATATCTTGACGTCGTCATAACTTGGTGTAAAAGTCCATTGTATACACATAAAGACGACAGTGACTCTCTTACGTCAGATATTTAATGGTTCGCGTCATCTTAAGATTTATTTGTATGAAGCCTGAAGCTGTTTCAAATGAAATATACCATTGATATATTTAAATGAAATAAACTCCTCTATTGAGTATTACTGTCTAAAACATATTTTTCTCTTCTCTTTTTCTTTTCATTATGAATTATATCTTTACACGATACGAAATTTTAAATTACTGTCATTAGAAAAGAAACATGGTTATTGTAATAGTAATATCAGCCAGCGAATGTTGGACGGTCTCTTCAAAGATGAAAAAGAGACTCGAGGCAACGGAGGTATGGTTCTACTGAAGGATGCTAAGGATATCATGGACCGAGCGTGTGAGCAACGATGAGGTTTTGGAGAGGATGGAACAAGGAGGAAGCTTATACAGGGTGTCGCTGATATTTGAGGACAGATTTTATGGATTAGTAAAAATCTTGCTGAACAAATAAATATAATTATATTGGATAACAAACGAGTAAACATGAAATTTAGCTATTATTTAATTTTATTCAATAAAATCACCATTAGCATCAATAACTGCCTCTACACGAGGTCGAAATTGGTTGCAAGCTCTTATTAACTCGACCATATCTATGTCAGGCATTACCCGAACTATTGCAGCTTTAAGAGAGTCTTTGGTGTTATGAGGCTGTTTATTAACTTCCTTCTCAACAACGCTTCACACATAATAGTCTAGTGGATTGAGATCTGGAGACTTAGGAGGCCAAATATTGGGTGTGATGTGGCCGTAGAAATGGTCAGCCATCCATTCTTGTGTTCATAGAGCGTTGTGTGATGGAGCCGAGTCTTGCTGGAATATGTAAGGCCTGCCGTTGCATATGTTGTCCATCCAGAGATTGACAACTGTTTCTAGAACCTCAATGTAAGCAGCGGCATTTACTCTAAGATCTTGTGGAAAAAAAGTGTAGTGGCATAACATGACCTTCATTGCTAACAACACCCAATACCATAACACTTGAAGGAAATTTTGCGCGTATCACTCTTGTTACCTCAGAACGATCTGAACAAAGCCATCCGTCATTTCTTCTGTTAAGTTTTTGATCCAAATATTTCTCATCTGAGAAAAACCAAAATCACACCAGCTTTTGAAGGATTTTTAAGTTTGTTTAAAAGTCTTTTGGTTATGTTTAAACGGTTTTCTTTTGTTATTTCAGACATAAATTGACCTCTCTTCATCACGTGGGACTTGTATCGAATGTCTTTATGAACACCCCTTCCGACTGTTTCGTCACACACATGCAGCTTTTTGGCAATTGACCTCATTGATTGACCTCGGTTTTCATCAATTGTCTGCTTGACTTCCTGAATAAATTCGGATGTTCTCACTTTATCAGAATGTGCAGAATGTCTTTTACGTTTTGATACAGACATTGTGAAACTGTCAGCGTCTTCGAACTCTTTTCGTATCTTGTGGACAAACGATCTTGCAACTCCGAGGAAACGTGCAGTAGCCAAATCGCTATGATCAGCCTTTAATGCCACAATCTCAGCATGTCGTTTTATGGCATTTGTTCTCATAGGGTTTGCCATTTTTTTATTTCTGAAAAATAAAAGGATTAGAAGTTAGTGGGAAGCAGTATTAATCTGAAATCTGTATGTCCTCAAATACCAGCCGCAAAGGCAGGAAGAGGCAGCTGAAATTTCTGGGTGACGTAATGGGAAAGGAGGGCTTGGAGAATATGATACTCACAGGTCGAATAAACGGAAAGAGACACAAGGGAAAGCAATGCATGACTTACCTAGTGAGCTTAAGCAAGTGGATCACAGAATAGGGTCTGTGAGAAGCAGCAAAGGAACAAAAATTATTGATTGCTACACGGGATAGTGAGGAAGTGGAGAGCCATGATCGCCTACGTCCTGAAGTGACACGATACATAAAAGAAGAAGAATCATTCATTAATAGAACAGCTAGTGCTACCGTCGGTTGAAATTTATAAAATGTTACTAATAAATCATTTTTTCAAGAAAATAGGTTTCTCTATTCCAGTTATTCTCAATTGAAGTCTGTATATTGTCATATATATATATATATATATATATATATATATATATATATATATATATATATATATATATATATATATATAGTTATATATTTATATATATATATAGTTATATATTTTCCTCTCATTTCATTGTTGGAAGTGTTACCTGATGATCCAAAATCCCTTTAAAAGGATTTTGGTGAAATAAATTATTGTCATGGTACCTTGAAGTGTCTGTTGTTCATTAAATATATAGTTATATATAGTTATATATATAGTTATATATATATATATATATATATATATATATATATATATATATATATATATATATATATATATATATCTATCTATATATATATATATATATAACTATGAACATGGACACAATATATTAACCGTGTTTTGAAAATGAAACATTATATAAATACAGACATACTACATACTACTTCTTGTTACCAGTTAATATATTTCAAGCTTAAAAATGGCTAAATGTACAGCCGAAAGAGCTCGGATAAAAACGACAATTGTACAGTTTCTTTTATATAATTTATCATCCGAAAAGAAATAAAAAAATTATATCACCTGAGAAACTATAAAAAACTAAAGCGAACCACTTTATCTGTCGTATTCAATGAAATATATATATATATATATATATATATATATATATATATATATATATATATATATATACACACACACACACACACATATATATATATATATATATATATATATATATATATATATAGGGTGGAAGTAGTAACAGTACAGCGTTAGTATTTGAATAAATGAATAAGTATTAAACTTTTTCAAATAATTCTTTTCACTATTCTTCGATTATGTTATTTTAAATACTTTGTTTTAATATTCATTTTTTTGAAAGGTATCTTTATTTTTTAATTCAACTTTTTAAAATGTTCCTTTATTTGTGTAAATGAATATTGACCATTTTTCATTCTTTGTTTAATTCAATATAATTACAAAGTTGAATTCAATTATGAATTAATATTGTAGAAAATTTCCGATAAGTCTAAATAACACCAAAAATAAGAAGCGAGAAAGACTGCCCTCAACTGAAGAAGATATGATTGTCTGCTTATCGCACATTCGACCAAACCTTGAAGCAATCGTGAAAAAACACCAGCTACAGGTTTCACACCAAATAAGCTGCACAAATAGTTATATATTAACATTGAAATAAATAAGTTTATACTTTTGTGTATTTAAAAAAAGAATCTATGGTTTTATTACATAACATTTATATATATATATATATATATATATATATATATATATATATATATATATATATATATATATATAAAAAAATTCTACAAAGTGTAGCGTGGTATTTTCTCTTGCTCCTAGGTTTGTTGTTGCTGTTGATTAAAAATTTGAGAGACACTGTTCAATCTATTAATTGTTATCTCTCTTTACAGTGGTGTGATTGAAGCTTTCAACTTTTGTTTGTAGTAATATCAACATCTTGTTTATGTCATTTATTTTGTATTCATTTTGAGTTACACGCGCCCTCCATTTTAGTTGCTGATGCTGTTGAAAGTTCTCAAGTGATGTTGTTTCTGTTATTTGGTACTGTTTTTTTTTTGTGTGATTCTGTAGCGCCAGTCCAAAAGCTCCTCGATAAAACCTACAGACTTCATCTGCTCGAAACCATTTTTAACCACTGATCTGAGAAGTTGGTTATATACAGATAGAAGATTACATATTTTTGAATGTTGGGCTCTATGCATAACATTCATATTACATTCTCGATCTGATGAGGCTATTTAAATACATGATTTCAATTTTTAGGTTAATGTCTTGGCTTTGCAGCAATCTATTATGTTGTACGAAACTAATCTTAGTGCAACATATTCTATATTCAGTTTCTATATTTCCAATACTAAATTTGTTATAACTGATCTATACGTCGTGGTATTTGAAATGTTTACTATTTACTAATTCCACGGCCTGATTTTTTTTATAATGATAAGTACCACAACTGCTTTCATTTTAAAAAAAATAAACAATTCGATCAATAACATTTTTTCGAATAGATACCTGTTTGCAAAATACTTTATCTTTTTCAATCCTAATGATTTTCCATGGCAATGGATGCTGGACATTTGCCTCACAGATGATGAAGAGGCAACAGAAATGTTGTTCTACAGGAGGATGCTGAGAATACTATGTATATAGCATGTATGAAACGTATAAGTCTTATGGAAAAAATGAACAGTTATTTCAAGAAAAAGCAACTAAAATTTCTGAAATATATAATGAGGAGAGAAAGCTTGAATAATTTGACACTCAGAGGACATATAAGGCAGGAATATAACTGCGCAGATCTGAAAGAAAAATAATTTATATAAAATTTATTCATGAACTGGGCGATTACAATTCTTCAATAAACCTGAAAGAAAATGATTTATATAAAGTTTATTTATAAACTGGGCGATTAAAATCTCTATCTATAAAAGGCAGGATGTGTTTGTGTGTGTAACGAATGCACGGCCGCAATTTTCGATGGATTTGCACCAAAATTTACATGCACATGCTCCAAGTTAGTGGGAAGCCAAGACCGACTTTGCATTTCCCAATTCCCATCGATAGTGCAAATAATCAATTTTTTCATGTAGTTTGAGACTATTTTCTACTGGCCAGAGTGAGAGCCTATAGCTGGCTGCCACGAATAGGCAGTAGATTCTATTGGCCAGTGTGAAAGCCAACAGCTGACTGACACGAATGTTAACTAGCATGCTAGCATGCAAAAAAAAAAATCGATAGCTGCATTCGTCACAATGGGAAAAATTTAAATCTGCATGACACTTTACTCCAATTGGCTCATTCGCTTGCTTAAACTCAACGTTGATTCTGATTCCACAGAACTGGGTTGGGTGTGAAAGAGAATTTGATGTTAACATTCTTTTTTCATTCGGTTTTTCCAGTTACGAGTCCTTTTTTAAAGCTGATCGTTTTGTGTTCATGTTGTTTAGTTCTTTTTTCGTAACAGATTTAATGTTTAGTATAGAGCTTAGAAAAAATCGCAGTGTGAGCAGTAAGGCATGTAGCAACATCAGCACGGCAAAGGGCACTCCTTTAAAGGCAAGGAAGGGCAAAAATATTTTAAGTCAAGTGATAGCGATTGCTGTATGAGTCGTACGATTTTTGATTCAAGCACGGGCAACGCCGGGCCATGCTGCTAGTACGTCAACAAATATATATATATTAAAAAATGGACAAACTCCGACAATTATTTTAAGACATTTTTATGTTTACACATTCTTTTATAGAATGTCCGATTCGTCCCCCGACAGGATTCGAACCTGTATCTTATACTGAACCGTCATTTAACTTAACGTGCCTTTACCGATTTGGCCACAGAGGAGCGTCCGGTGAGCAAGGTCGAATTTACTGTATTTGAACTTCAATCTTCTATTAATCTCTCACGTACATTCATATCTGCTCATGGAGTATCTAATGTAAACAAATGACCTCACACATTATGAAATGGACAAAGTCCGACAATTATTTAAAGACATTTTTATGTTTATACATTCTTTTTATAGATACAAATATTTAAGAAAATTTCTCGGATATTCAGGCCGGTAAATGTTGTTTAATACTGTTCATTATAAACAGAGCATTTACTTAAATATTTGTATCTATAAAAAAGAATGTAAAAACATAAAATGTCTTTATATATATATATATATATATATATATATATATATATATATATATATATATAATGATGAAAGCGGAGACTTTAGAAACCACGCATGATAATAATTTATTTCGCGAGATCAATATGACCTCGTCTCATTAGATCAAACAATTTTACAGCAATAGATGAATTTTAAATTTATCCAGGCAAAAAGAAAAAAAAAAAAATCAAACATAAGATGGAAAGATAAAGACATTAAGATTTTAATATGGGGGAAAGGGAAAGAAAATGAGAAAAGTGGAGGAAGCGTGGAGGGTATAAATGTCTAGAGAGAGATATGGGGGAGGGAGAGTGACATAGGGAAAGGAAAAGAAAATATAGAGAAAATGTCGACTATTTGAACTCGTTTCACCGGATTTATATTGTCTTTGAATTATCCATACTAATTATCAAATAATATTATATATATATATATATATATATATATAATATATAATATATATATATATAAAAAGTATGTTCCAACGAGAGAAAAGTATGTATATTAAAAAAAGAAGAGGGTGCCGCAAATTATGTAAAACAAAGTATAATATTTTTTCTCAATAAATCCACATTACAACCAAAAAACGTTTGCGGCACCCTCTTCTTTTTATATATATATATATATATATATATATATATATATATATATATATATATATATATATATATATATGTATGTATAGTTGGTATTTGAATAAAAAACTTCCTTGTTAAACAGTAACAAATTTTTTGGTTTACTAAAGAAATATTCTCTATTACGTTATCCTGATTTGACTTTTCTTTTTGTCGATTTACCGCCTTGAAATGGTCTACTTAAGAGCAATTCTTGTTCGAATCAATCGTTCCCTTCACAGCTCGCAGTAGAAGTGTCTCTTTCAATCCCAGGATATACTCAGAATTACTTTTGTTCAGCAAAAACAAATTTTAGTCCGGTTAGTGGTTATTCAGTTAGTGTGAATCACGATTTCTTATGCTCAAACTTGGTGTAATTAAATATTTGCTTTGTGTTCTATGTAAGAAATTGTATGAAAAGGGCATTAAAATTAAATTTAAAATGTTTTTGTAGAAGTAACACGTAAAACCACTACAATGTAATCAAGCTGGTGTATTTAATTTTCAACGCTTGATTTGGGCTTTTGTGAATGTTAACTATTTCCCACATTGTATAAAATCGATACTTCTCAAGTAATGTTTTGAATTTATCGTTGCTAGTGGCAACTGATCTAGCCTTGCGAATGGCATTTCCACTGAAAAATCGTCAACACAAAAACTTCGCAAACCACATATATCATGTTAGAATTAGACACATTATGTTTTAAATAAACTGTAAAATTCTTTTTATTTTCTGCAGATGTTTCGCATTTTTACTTTTCTAAAACTCAAAATACTGGAATATGCTGCAAATGTTTCTTATTTTTTTGAGAATGAGTGAAAAAAAATTTTTTTGACAAATTATTTTTTCAAACGCATGTCAAACGACTGTCACAGCCCAAATCAGAAAGTTTTTTGCACTGAAGTAAAAACTGAATTTTGAAAATGCAATCCAACGTCAAACAACAAAAATTTCAGTAAATTTAACTAAGTTAATTTGTTTGAAGCATTATATAGCAAGGATGCGTGGTGGTTTAATGTATAGATACTCGGAATGATAAGTGATTTTCCAAGCATAGCTTAGGCGTGGCGCAAGGCCGAATGTATGGGGCACCCATTGAGGATCGAACTCGCTAAGAGTCGTAATTGTTATGGCGAGACAAGCTTGTTAAGGTACCCCTACACGGAATGATATGTCGAGTGTGTTACATTCACTTACGGGTAAATACCCTTGGGAAAGGTATGAATCCATCTCTTTTCCCTCAGCTATGGATAAGTTGTAGTACAGACTAAGTCCTATAACTTTAATTAAGAGAAAGAAAACTCTAAATTCAAACAAGACTGTGGAGTGCTGGGACATTTTGCCCAAGAAGCACGACCGCTGCTACGGTTGCAGTATATATGCTGCATCTATGACTTTAATGGGCTACAGGACTAATAATCGTGATCGTAATTATAAGCATTCCTGCTCTCCTGAGTTAGATATTTTCTTGGAGTATCTAATTTGGGAGTAAGTCATTTTCTACCAGATCGTTTCTACAAATCATTTGTACATGGTTTGTCCGAATTATTAAATAAATATAGAATAATTCATTTACTAATTTGATAACCAGAATAATTAAACTAAGTTATATCAAATTGTGTTTGTAGTAATCAGCTACCTCCCTTTGGTATATTTGTCAATTTCTTCTGTGTTCCCATAACTTAAATATTTTCTTTTTTTTTTATGATGTATTTCTTCCGACCCATGACAATCCTTTTATAGCTGAAATGAAAATGCCAGGTCAGGACTAATAATATTGCAGATTCTTCTTTGTATCTTTTCAAGAATCTCTAAATACGTAGAAGAAGCTCTAGACCAGATGTGGCAGCAATGTTCAATGCATGTAATAATGGCAGACTTATAAGATAGATTCTGGCGAGAAAAATTGACTTTCACGACAGTGAACCAACTTTCATAGAAGCAGACCTAGCAATTTATTCAATATAATCTTTCAACAACAACAACAAAAAAATAAATAAATAAAATAAATAAAGAAATAAAGAAATAAAATTAATCCAAGATGGTGCAATTTGTTTATTGACAGAAAAAAAAGACTGAATATATTACTCAACTACCTCGAAATCGGAGAATGGGAGAGTTCATTCTAAGTTCTATGAAAAACAGGACCCAGTAAAAAGTCGAGAGATTTTTTTAATATTAAAAGATTTTGATTTGTTTGAATTACTTAACTGACATAATTTCATAATTAATAACTGTAGTATCATTATGCAAATTAGAGAGACAAGTATAAAGAGAGGACAACTAGCGAAGATGGGGTGGCTCTACCTAGCAAACCCGGTTGCTATTCAGAACACAGGAACTGTACTACGACTACGACTACGCAGAGAGATATGGAAAACACAATAATAACTTTTACAGAACGCCTCACTGGTACACCATAATCTATACTAATTTTTTTCTTATGTTCTACGGTTACGTTTTTGTACGTAAGACTAAAGTAAAGTATCCACAGTACTTCGAAGTCGGAATCTGTTACGCTTTCATGTGGAATATCACATCATAATATTAAGAAAGAATGAATTCGGAAAAAAAGAAGCGTAGAAAATGTTTTTTGATGTCAGCAAATACTCCTTGTCTCTTTCGAAACACTCGTTGTAGTAGAGACTTTGTAATCGCAGATACAACTATAATAACGCCGTTGAACAATACTGGCGTCAGTCGTCTTCGAATAGCACTCGCACTAATTGTACTTTACTCGATAATACTCGCTCGAACAGTAATCCGTATAGTCATCTGAATAGAGAAATAGTGTAGTGAATAGGTTAGAGAATAGCAGTCCGTAGAGTAACAGGGGATAGATTAGAAATGTTGATCCGTATAATAATAGATGATAGACTAGGAAAAGCGATCAGTATAATATAGAGGATAGACTAGAAATGGAGATCAAACTAGACCTCACGCTATCTTCCATATATGCGTTTCATCTATAGTCAAGTGGTCTACTTAATTCAATAATGGCGATGAATGTTCAAACTCAAATGTCGGCAGCGACATTTTATTCCTATATAACAAAATGAGTATGTGGAAAAGGAAATGGAGACACATGAATTGAATATTTAAATGGGTTCTCCTGGAACGAACAGTTAGACTATTCCGCACATATGATTTGATTATTGTGCTGAAGGTTTGAACCATACACACTTTTCAGAATAGCTTAATATAGAGAACTGGTGCCTATGATGACATAGTGTGACATGAGGTTCCCAAACAGCCTTCCGCTACTTTTGAATTCAAAGATTTTCTTCTCCTAGACTAGTTGCCAACCAATAAACAGACTAGACTGTTCTACTATTTCACCCATTTCAAGAGGTAAAATAACCACAAGGACAATGATACTAGTAATTTTCGTGCCAACGAGATACAAATAAAAACATACGATGGACCCCCGGTCACTCAGCTGTTTATATAACACCGGAGTAGGTAATTCACGTTCTAAAGCGTCTGCCTGTGGAACTCCTCCATTATCTAATGAGACCTTCCTTTTTCTACTGCACAGAACGGAGAAGAAATGGATTGATAGCTTTCCCAAGTTCATTTGCTCATAAGTAAAGGTAACGAATTGGAACGCAGTTTTTGAGTTCTCATTCCTAGCCGCTATCCATTACAACAGCGGCACATCTATGAATACACTGTTGTTGTTGTTGTTGTTTTGTGTGTGTGTGTGTGTGTGTGAGAGAGAGAGAGAGAGTGAGTGTCTGTGCGTGTATGTGTGTGTGTGTGTGTGTGTGTGTGTGTTTGTGTTTGTGTGCGCGTTTCTTCGCTACTTATGTAAAATTAAAAGCCCTCTGATTTGGTAATAATGTAAGTGATAGATGCCTACAAGAAAGCACTATTGATTATTTACGGCTAATTTCTTTCAATAATGCATTGGTTACTGTTTGCGTCAAGTAGCAATAATTGTAAGTAAATCGATGCACTAAAATAAGTAACCAAGTAATCGTTTTAAGTTCTCTGAATATCGGTACTTTTTTGTTATATTTGAGCCAATATACATTGGCTTACTTCAGAAATATGTAAGTATGGCTCGTTTTAATTTGATTCTATACGCGTTTACTTTATTCGAGTAAAGGTAAATACTTCTTATTTTATATTTGAGTATATAAGCATCTACTTTGTTCAGGGTTAGATGATATTGAAAATTTGACAGAAATAAACGAAAGCGTATGAACATAGCTTTTATGAAGTTATTGTGACAAAGATGTTGAACTAGAGACAAATGTTGAGGATACCGTAGAAAGCAAGAAGTAAGTTTTTAAGAAAAACTACAACGAAATGTTTATTTACAATCAGAAAAAGAGAGTTAACATTATTGGTTTTGATTTGTCTTGTTTTGTTTTACGGCATATCAACCGCAATGGGTTATTTAATGCCGGCAAATTTTTTTTTATTGCTGGTTGTATTTTGTTTTATCAAAATTCTGTTTCTGGTAATATTTTTCCTTCAAAAATGTATTGCTGGTAATCTTCTTTTTTTTTTTTTTTTTTAAATTATTGCTGGTAATAATTTTTTTCAAAAATGTATTCCTGGTAATATTTTTTTTCGAAAATGTATTGCTGGTAATAGTTAACTATTTGCCCATAGCTGGGACCCTAACAGGTACTACCACTCCGAGTCAGGGCGGATCTGGAAACATCAGCAATTAAGAGGTGGTTCTACGCTCCTCAAAACCTCCTGATCAGAGGCTTTGCTGCTGGACGTAGTTTATCGTCTTACCCAGGACGCGGATGTAGTTTATCGTCATACCCAGGACATAACATTATTGAGATGGATAATAAGAAAAGTGCAAAAGATCATAATTGTCACCAAGGGCTCTATCCTTGGTCCTACTTTATCTGTAGTTTTCATTAACGACCTTCCCGATGACATCAGCTCTCAACTGAGTATCTATGCTAATGACACCGCCATTTACTCCTGTCTCAAGAGTAAGTCTTATCAGTCCGATAAGATCTGTTGTTGACCGGGGCAAAGGATGGTTTATTCATTTTAACGGCTCCCAAACTAAATTTCTCCCTATTAATTATATCAGAGAGAGCCCTTTCTGCCTTCCGTTAGCATGGCTGATGCTAACCTCCAGATGAATGGCTCGTTACGCCTTCTCGAGCTAGCGTTCTCGGCCAACAAGGAGTGAAAAGACTATATATATTGGCCAGTTGCTAAGAAATGTGATTCAGTCTGTCGGGCTAGACAGTCTTTCTCTCCAGAATCTATCATACATATCTATAAGTCTACCATTCGTTCATTCCTAGAATATTGCTGTCACATATGGTCTGGTTCTTCCGCAATATATTTGGAGGTCTTTGATAAAAGAATAATCAGCAATGTTATTAGCGTTTCAGCTTCAGTCACTTTTCCAACATTGTAAAATTACATCCCTGTGTCTTTTCTCTAAAAACTTTCATGGTTTTCTGATGTCAACGAACACTCGTTGCCACTTTTGTGATGTCAACGAATACTCGTTGTCACTTTCGTAATGCTCGGTTTAGTAGAGACTTTGTAAATCGCAGATACAACTATAGTAACGCCGTTGAACAATACTGATGTCGGACACCTTCGAATAACACTTGCACTAATAGTGCTTGCTCGATAATACTCGCTCGAATAGTAATCCGTATAGTGATCCGAATATAGGAATAGTATAATAGTATAGTGAAAAGAGTAGAGAACAGCGGTCCGTATAGTAATCGAGGCTAGAATAAAAGTGCAGATCCGAATAGTAATAGAGAATAGAGGAAAAATGGCATTTAATTAATCGAAACACGTTTTCCTATATATGCGTTTCCTTTATGGTCTCGTGTTCTACTTAATTCAATAATGGGATCGCCTGTGTTTGCTTACTGGCGATCTATGTTCAAACTCAAGTGACGGCAGTGACACTTTATTCCTATATAACACATAGAAACTGTTCAGATTGGTGGCCACAATCTTAAGAATATACGATATGCAGATGACACAGTGCTGACAGAAGACACCGAAAGGAAGCTACAAAACCTTCTAAATAAAGTAGCGGAAGAAAGCGAGAAGAAAGGACTAAGCATAAACTACAAGAAGACAAAATGCATGGTTATCAGCAAAAGGATGCAAATTACAGGTAGCCGATACTAAAATCAAGCAGGTAGAGACATTTAAATAACTGGGAAGTGTTGTAACAGCGGACGGAAAGTGAGACACTGAGATCTGAAGACGTATTGGGATGCCCAAAGATGACTTCCAAAAGCAAAGCAGAGTATTGAGAGACAGGAAAAATTCGTTGGAAGCAAAGAAAAGAGTACTGAACTGTTATGTGATATCTATCTTCTTGTATGGCAGCGAATACTGGACAATCTTTTAAACGATGAGGAACAGACTTGAAGCAAGAGAAATGCAGTTCTACAGAGAGATACCTGGGAAACCAAGGGCCGAACATGTGCGCAACAACGCTGTTTTGGAGAGAATAGAAACAAAAAGAAAACTTATAATTAACATCAGGAAGAAGCAGCTGAAATTTCTGGGGCAAGTAATGAGGAAAGTGTGTTTGGAAAATATGATACTCACGGGGAGAGATTGAGGCAAAGAGAAACATACTTGATGGGCTTGAGCAAATGTTTGGAAGAAATAAGGAAAAAAACAAAACTCATTAAGAGCAAAAAGAGACATGAAGATATGGAGGTCCATGATCGCCTACGTCCTGAAGAGACACGGCACATAAGAAAAGAAGAAGACTAGACTGGCGATGAGGTTTCACCAATTTGTAGTTGAACTGGCTAGATGTAACCGTAAGTTCTATGCTAATAATTTATTTTCTCGCACTTTTGCACGTGGAACTCTCTTCTGGTTCAATGCTTTCTAGCCAACTTTAATCTTTAAAAATTTAAATGCAATGTCATTCACCTTTGACTGTCCTCCTGATTATTTACTGATTACTCTTATGTTCTCGCTCCTCAGTAATGTTTCTGTTTTCTAATTCTCCCATATCCAGTAACCACTTGTGTGTTAGTGGCTTTACTGCCTTACATGGGGTGAACTTGATTAAAAAAAAACACCAAGAGGGGGCAATGTATCATTCTCCTGGATGTTAACATCCGCTATGTTGATGGAAGGCAAAAAAGGTTTTCTAAGACAATTAAAACGTTGGAGGCGTTAAAATTAACAAGGTAACAACAGATTGAAGTTCATTTCAAAATCAGCTGCAAATAGGCTTTATTGACTGTAACAGACTTACCCTTAAGACAGGAATAAACAGTTGTGTCATCGGCATTGATACAGAGTCAAGAACTAACGGCATCGGGAAGGTCATAGTTTTAAATTAGATCCGACCATAGAGCACTGGAGGAGAAACGGATTTATGTAGAAAGACTTTGAAGAGTGGCCGTTCAAGACAACTTTCATGATGTGATGGTATTTATCAATTCACCCACAGGAATTGAATGTGGCACAAGGCCTTTTTAATGTGGGTATGTCTGAGTCCGTAGGCCCAGCCAAAAATAAATAACCATCCAAACCCGCCGAAGCGGGCCAGTTCCGTCAACCTCCCCGAACGTAACCCCACCCTTCGGCGGAGCTTCGTCCGGGTTCCTCTCTGCACGCAGAGAGTTCGACAGACACCCGACCCGGCAGCTCACAAAGCGCAGATACTACACTTTGATCCTAGCCACCGGGCCGAGCGGGTATTCGACAATTACATGATTTATGCGTTAAGCATCATGATGTGATTTGAACAGAAAGAATGAATAAAATAATACTTCGACCGGAAACATCATACCGCTTCAAATTGTTAAGAAAACGGGCATATCAAACCCTGTCAAACAGCTTCGAGATAACTAAATCAAAATCCCGAGCTTCACCAGTATTATCTAAAGCTTGACAGACTCTTTCAGCAATCACTCTTAATACATCAACAGGTGAGTTTGAGAAGCGGAATCCGTTTGACAGAATGTCATGACAAAGCGAGATGCTTACCCAGTTCAAAATTTATTAGAGCCTCGAAAACTTCGCGAAATGTAGTGGGTGACCCATAGGTCGATTGCTCGAGGGTTCATCCGAGTCCTTGAAAATAGGAGCTGCAGAAGAGGATTTCCAGCAAGTTGAAAGGCATGAAACGGCAGGACATTTATTGTAGAATTTAGGGAGATCAAGACCAGCTCAGGGGTGAATACATTTCTTTAAGACAAGTGCAGTAATGCCATCGAATCCACATACTTTATAGGGGATCAAGTTTAGAGATAACAGCAGAAACCATGAACAGGTTGACGCGTATACCGCACTGTAGGGACTCAGATCAAAGTGAAAAGACAAAGGTACCCCTAATGATTCAAGAGTATAATTGTGAGAGAATTTACGAGCAAAACATTCTGCTTTATCTCTAGAAAATAATAACACTTCAATTTGATTTAAAAGAGGAGGGATTAATGACTTGCTCTTATTTAATTAAACTCTGCCAGTAGTCAAAAGAAGCAAAGATGTGAATACTATACGGCGTCGCATTTTATCAGAAATCAAGAATTTTTCCACTTTAAGGACACGTTTGCAATTATAACGAGCGGTTGCAAAGAGCCTTCTGCTGGGATCGGAGATATCACGTTGGTATAGCTATAAGAAGTGCCTCCAATGGGCTATAGCCGTTGAACGGGAAGGTCTGAACCAAAAAGAAGATTCTCATGTGATGTGGCATTTCTAAGATGGCAGGAAAGTATCGATACCGGCTTTCTTCCAAGAAGAAGCTTCAGTGGAACAATTTTGGATAGGAAGATGAAAGATTTAACTGAAGGGATGTTGCGATGCAAATCACGAAATGAATCCCAATAGGCATGCTGGTAACAGAAAGATGTCTTGTGAATAGGGAGTTCATGTTTAATAAAGGAATCAAAAGAAATATAAACATACACTACAACGTGACCCCAGGGTTCGACAAGAGCCAGCAGAGGCGGTGACGGATAAATCGAGTAGAGAAGCATGTTGATCTAAATTATTAAGGAAACGAGTCAGGTAGACTGAAGGTGATTAAGCTACTTGAGAATCTGAGCATCAGTATCAACAAATACAAAGATGTTCTCAGAGAGAGAGAGAGAGAGAGAGAGAGAGAGAGAGAGAGAGAGAGAGAGAGATTTCAGTACCGCCGGATACTTTGACTAATATACCACAGTCCTGTGAAGAAGGGGACTGACAGAAAGTCGGAATCACATGAAGACTCATCCGGGAAATCAAGAGACAATTCCCAGGCCATTGGTGCATTTTCCCAGATATAAAAACTAAGGTCATGCACATGTACGTTAGAATCATTTTAAGCTAAAGGGAGATAATCTGGTATCAATAATTCTCTGGTTGAGATTTAAAGAGTTTAAATCAGTTTTACTGAATATCGGAGAAAAAAGATTGAGGGATTTAAGCAATTTTTTCTTACTGGTAAACTTTTATTACTTTTAACGTTAACTTCATCTTCCAATCCTTATATTATGTTTGTTAGTGAAGAGAATTCGCCATTAATTGCATTAATATTACTAATATATATATATATATATATATATATATATATATATATATATATATATATATATATTAAGCATTTCCCCCAAGCAAAACAGGAGTGCCAGTAGCGCGCAAGGGGTTACCGAGGGTACAGAACAAGAGTAAAGAAGGATGTCTGGGGAGAGGATAAAGAGAAGGATGGGGAACAATATCAAGGTATCAGAAGATGTCGATTGATGTTATACTAGAATATTTGAAGATTACAGTTATTAGGGAAGCAACTAAGAGGAAGAGAATTCCACAGGCGGGAAGTGCGAGAGAAGATGCTTTTTGAGTAGAAGAGACGGTTAGATTTAACCGTTTCGACAATCGGCTCGAGATGCCAACCTAGTAGCTCGCTTAAATTCATGCAGTCTGGAAACCAGCAAAAGCGATATATATATATATATATATATATATATATATATATATATATATATATATATATATATATATATATATATATTGCATTAAGCATACTAAAGCAGGAAAAAGGAACAACTCATTTTTTAAGTGTTAAATTTAAGGAAAATAGAACAAGAGAATCGAACAAGAATTGAAAGTAGAAAAGAATCAAGAGGAGAAAACATAAAAAGCAGAAATGGCTGCGAAAAGAGAAAAAGGAAAGATAGGATTCGGGGAATATTGCACGAATGGTGTAAAAAAAGACAGCTTAATGTACGAGAATAAAGCAGAAGCCGACATTGTTCTCTTTAGTCATCCTGTCTACCACTAAGAAAAAGCAAAATTAAAGATAAACTGAGAAAGTGGAACAAAATTGGTGGTCACTTTTTCCTTTCCGTCTTAAACTGTGACAGAGATACGGAAGACACACTTGCTAAGAAGATGCGGAGATTACTGAAAGCCTGTCAGAAAAAAAAATTAAAAAAAACAAAATGGAAGTCACATTCAATCGATATTTGTTTTGTTTTTTTTTCTTCGTTATTTTCCTTACTATAATATAAGTGATTGTTTTGAAAGTCGTCGATAAACTTTGTTTCTTCACACGGAATACCAAACAGAGGAAATCGTCAAGAATCGACCATTTTATCAGTTTTGTCACTTCAGCAGAATTTTTTTTCTATATTATCTATTATACCATTAAGTTAAGTTTTTATTTATTCTGTAATTGTCCGCCCCCACTTTCTCTCTCTCTTTCTCTCTTTCTCTCTCTCTCTCTCTCTCTCTCTCTTTCTCTGTATTTAGATTTTCGGAGTTGGAATGTACTTTCGGTATTATTTAATTTAAGTTGAGAATTCAATTTGATTTTTTGGAAATTCTATCTGTCTATTATGCGATGTACTTTGAGATTTTGATTTGAAATCTTTCGGAGGCAATAAATTTCATCCATTTTTATTTTCGGTTCACTCAGCATTTATTTACGGTACTTATGAAAGACTAATCGATATTTCAAAAGACAACATGACTTATTAGGAATCGATTAGAAAAAGAAACGATTAATTTGCAACTAATTAATTAATTTGCTACTTGCTCAAGACACGTTACGCATGAATGAATAACAACCCATTTGTCAATCCATATATTGGCACACAATGAAAACATAAGGAGAAAGACGGTCAGGTGTTCAGTTGCACACACACACACACACACACACACACACACACACACACACACACACACACACACACATATATATATATATATATATATATATATATATATATATATATAGATAGATAGATAGATAGATATATTAAAAATTATAACATATGCTTGTTATAACATCACTGCAAAAATAACATGTTATAATATCACTCCCAAAATAGCCATTTTTAGGTTGAAAACAAAATGGCCATTTTTGTAGTGGTGTTATAACATACATGTTATAATTTTGAATATATATTATTTGCTCTACTCTGTATTGAGTACTCTTTTAAGAATAGTGTTTTTGTTCATCGCAATTTTATTTCATCTGTATCAACACTATATATAAGGATCTAGTTAAATATTCAAGTATAATGTCAAACGACATCTTCAGTTACTTTTATTTTGTTCTCCATCCTTCTCGTTATCCTCTCGCCAAACATGCTTCTTTACTCTTGTTCTCTACCCTCTGTAACCCCTTGCCTAGTGGCACCCTTGTCTTGCTTGGGGTCAAATGTTTTATATATATATATATATATATATATATATATATATATATATATATATAGTGTTTAAGCCTTTTTATTATATCCTTACTCTCTCCTGGACATTGAGATCTATCTGGATTCTATCCTCTTGTAATTTTTTTATACAAAATATATATGTATGTGTATACATGTATTTATATATATTTATATGTTTTGCATATGTATTTATATATTTACCACTAATATTATATTTTTCAGTGCAGCTGTAACTCAATTTTAGGGTATTTTTATTAAATGGAATATTTCTTTGTTAATTAAACATATACCCTCATCAATAGAAAATAGAATCAGCATTAACTACGCTGACAAAGAAATATTCCAACAACACAGTAGCTTTTATAACGCTGCCTTAAAAAATAGTGGATACAAGAATGCAAACATTAATTATAGAAACAATTGTACTAACCGGGAAAAAACAGGAAAAGAAAAATCATTCGTCTCCGTTCAGCCAAATGGTTAGTATTAGGCTAGGACAGAAATTCCTAGCTTTAATTGAAAAACATTTTCCTACCAATAGTAGACTTAGTAAAATATTTAATAAGAACACCCTAAAATTGAGTTACAACTGCACTGAAAATCTAGAAAGTATAAAAAAAAACACAATAATAAAATCTTGAACAACCCCCCCCCCTGCCTGAATAGTATTAATAAAAACCCTACACTTAAATTAGAAAAATTATGTGATTGTAGAAACCCAGAAGACTGCCCATTGGAAAATAAATGCTACGACAAATCTGTGGTATACTAATGTACTATCTCATCCATTGAGAGTCTTAATACTAATATGATATACATTGGGTCTACGAAGAATGAATTTAAAGCCAGATGGAGGCAGCATAAGTGCTCTTTCAACAATATAAATAAAAGAAATCAAACATCTCTATCTAAACATTTTTGGCATTCGAAGGAAATGAATAAAACACCAAAAGTAAAATGGAAAATTATAAACAAAACTAGAACTTGTAAAACTTGGGATGACCCATGCCCTTTATGCCTACATGAAAAAAAAACTACACATTATTAAGTTTCTAAATAATAAAAATCTCTTAAACAATAGACATGAGTTAACGGTTTTTTTTCCGACATCATCAAATTTTTGCATTGAATAATTAGTATAAAAACAAACAAACAATAAAATAATTTTTAAAATCCATAGTCCTAATAAATAGTTTAAATACCCTACAAAAAAGATAACCCTTTATGAAGTCGTAAAAAACAAATATTACGGCAGTTTATATATATATATATATATATATATATATATATACACACAAAACCCTTTCAGAAAAAAAATAAATAAATCTCCATATACACGTAAACCAGACTAGGCGAAATCATCTTCCGTTTTAAATTTAGACACCCCAACCTTACCCTGACTTGACATCTGTGAATGTAACTCTATACTGATACAAATTATTAACACCTACACCCCTTTTTATTTAAATAATTGCTCTAGCCGTTACCATAGAAAATTTGATTTCAATAATGAATATGCGATTAAAACACGTAAATTTCGGAAATAAGTTATTCCAAAAAAAATTTCGCTTGAAGATTGAACAGAGCTTACTTTAATTCAATTTAATTCAAATAATTATATTGAAGTTTTTGGGTCTTATTTTGAAACATGAGACCTCTTATGTAGCGTGTTGGAATCATATTTTTAAATAAATAAATACTAAAATACTAAAGAACTTTGGATTATTTACCTAACGAGTTCTTTCCTATTTTCTATATATTTTCACACACACACACACACACACACACACACACACACACACACACACATATATATATATATATATATATATATATATATATATATATATATGTATGTATATTGTTCCTTGGGGAACAAAGGGTCGCAAAATATCGTTACGGTTTCTGTAACAAGCCAGTTTTAAATGAGTAGTTTGTTAGCCTACTGCCCAATCACCAACCTTAAGGATCAGGCTTTGAATTCAGATTTGTCCTTCTCCTAGAACAGTTGCCACCCAAGTCTATAGAACCCAGCTGGGCGCGGGGAAGGAGATGATTCATGCCTTTCCAAAGGGTGTTAGCACGTAAGTGAATGTAATGTATTCGACTGGAATTCGAACTCGGCTCTTCAATTCCTCAATCCGAGTCACCTGTGTATATATATATATATATATATATATATATATATATATATATATATATATATATATATATATATATATATATATATATATATATATATCAGGGAGAGATTATTGTTGTTCCAATGAGAAAAAGTTTATATTTTAAAGAGAGAAAAAGCCGCAAATGTTTTTGATTATAATGTGAATTTTTTATATACATTCTGTATTTCGTAATGAGGTTCACGTTGCATTGTCAGAACGCGAGGTTTGGCTTTTTTCGGGATTTTCGTAAATGTAATTTCGCCGTTAGACATTTGACCTAGTTTATCTACAACACACTTGTATATGTTTATAATGGGGCCTCACACCAGTGAGGAGGGGGGGCGATGTACAACTGAAAGCGTTGAGAGGAAGGCCCCGAAACGGTGCACATTCTCACCTGATGACCCCAGTTTAAACATAAATTCGAGAGGAACACATCAAAAGAAATTCAGTGAAGTCATATGCCGTAGAGAAGGTTGAAGTGTCATTGGCATAAGGAGCATTACACATTCAGCTCGCTTCAGGTGAGTTTCAATTACTTTCCAGTAATTTTCTTCTTTTTCTTGTATTTCCCTACACGTGTCTCGGGTCTTGTGACCTTCCTTGTGCAAAGATTAATTAGTTCCACATATTATTTAACGCTATAAAGGTTTTCTTCCTATGATAAATCTTTTAACAATTGTCTTTTGTGTGTAGTTGGAGTCATCTGAATACATTTGGGACTGACCGAAAAATGTTCCTCTGGTTGAGGGGTAATAAAACAAATTTGGTCAGAGAAAGGGAAACAGTGGATGATGTATTCGTTTTCTTTTTAAGTCCATCTATATCTTTTCCTGCTGTCTTCCTTTATTCTTGTGTATTGTATGTGTGTGTGATTTGGGTTGAAATTTATAAAATCTTTCTCTTTAAACTGTTTTTTTCATGAAAATAAGTTTACTGATGGGGGTTTCCTTCCTAACATTTTATTTGAAGTAGTATAGAACGTGAACATCATTATGTCATTCGAGTTACATATGCTATCCATTTAAGTTGTTGCTGCTGTTGGTAGTCCTCAAGTGAGGTTGTTTCTGTTATTTGATACAGTTTTCTGTTTGTGATTCTGTATCACGAGCCTAAAATGATCGCAAAAGGATTATGTTTGTCAAAATCCTCAGGCTTCACTCACTTAAATACTTTCTTAATAGTTAACGACTTACAAAACACGTCGGTTAATAAATTGCTGTAGTTCAATGCGTTTAAGTGTAAGCAATTTTTTTTTGTAAACAGATTGTTCTATGTTACGAATATTGAGCAACAATTGTTAATACATAAATTTTCCCAAACATATTTTCCGAATTTAAGTTTCGTAGATAAACCTCTCGTCAGAGGAAGGTAATCTAATTTTGTATTGAACTCATTTCACGCCAAGCAAGGGAATAATACCACTAAGACGTGGGGTGTTACCAAGTGTGAAAGAAAATGAGAAGACGTTCGTGAGAAAAAAAAGAACAATTAATAGACAGGATACAGAAAGACAGAAGATGACGATTGACGTTGCTTTTAAATTTTTCAAAAATCGTAGGTGGTCGGGAAGCAAGAAATCGGAAGAGAGTTGAACAGGTGAGAAGCGCAAGAGTGCAATACATTCTTAGAATATAACTTCCAGTTACATCTTGATATTTCAACATTAAAAAGATGAGACCTAATCTTTCTTTGGATCTTGACCAGAATCTCGAATCAATGCCAAAGCAAATATGAAAACAATATTCATTGCAGGAAGGAATGGTAGAACTATAAATGTACAAGTTAGTTTCTGGAGAGAAAAATTGTCTGGAACGACACAGTGAACAAAATATACTAGAAATCGATTCAAGATGATTATTGCACTTCATGTCAGTGGAAAACTTGATCCGAGGAAAATGTAGTGACTTGGTCTCCTTAAGGTTAGCATCAGCCATGCGGATAGAAGCCAAAAATGATTCTCTTTGATGAACTAAAAATTACCTTTTTCATTTTGGGAGTGTTAGAATTCATAAGCCATTTCTTGCCCCGTTTAACACATGATTGGAAGTCATTTTCACGATCAGCTGTCAGTTCTACTTTATCTGACCTATCGGACTTATTATAAAGTCAGCAGTAACCAATTGTCTCATCAGTATGAATACCGAGTAAGGAACCGATAACATCGGAAACGTCGTTAAAGAAGATAAGAAACAACGCAGGTCCAAGTATAGAACATTGTGTTCCCTGCATTAATGTGAAAAGATCTAGGAGAATGGCCATTCAAGACGACGTAATTTTCATTACCCGATTTGAAGGAAAGTTGAACCAAGTCATATATTAAGCTAAAGTCACCATAGTTCTTTTGCTTTTGAAAAAGACCAGCACGTCAACCACTTTTTCTCTGTCTTTCTCCCTCTCTCATGATCCTCGTATTGCATAAATCGCAAGAAACTCCGAGTCGTGCTATCTACGTTGGATATTATGTATATTCACTAATATATATATATATATATATATATATATATATATATATATATATATATATATATATATATTATTCAAATATATAATTGGTATATACGGAATGAATTCCAATAACCAACAATTACTATTCTTAAAAGAGTGCTCAATACAAAGCAGAGCAGATATAATTATTTATTTAGAAAATTTATAACATAGACATGTTATAAAATCACTACAAAAATAGCTATTTTGTTTCAACACTCCCGGTGTCTTATCAAGTGATGATGTTGAATGCAAAACAAATGGTTTTAAAAGTTTCAAATTAGTTAACGATCCTTCACAAGGGGAAAACGTTGTTCCAAAAGCTAGAATGACCAATCAAAATACAAGTATAGGAAAATTCAAAAAGCCTCACAACGAAGTCATGTTATAATAGCTATTCAGATCGTTAAAATATGGGTAAAATTAAAAAAAAGAATTTATTCTAACCAATAATTATTAAATTATATGATAGAATTTGATATTAAAATTAAAAACTGCCAATTTTAAAATCCAAATTTAATCACTATTAAGTTTAAACTTAATAGTGATTAAATTTGGATTTTAAAAATTAAAATAAATAAAAATAATTATAAAACTTTTAAAACCATTTGTTTTGCATTAAACATCATCACTTGATAAGACATCCAAATTTATTAAGTATTTGTTCGGCGTTTACCCTTTTACTTCAATACGTCCCGTGTGTGTTAAAGTTTTCAAACATCCCTTCCTCATAATCCTTTCAATTGACTCTTTTTTTTGTTTTAAGTATAAATGTCTTTCTATCACCGGCTTTTATTAGAACCATTCTGCTTACATGATCTGTATATTGTCATCATCCCTCTGTTGTCATTATACCTATGTTGAGCAACATCAGTGTCACTTTGTGTCTCTTCATCGGTTAAGAAACTGTCCAACATCCACTATCATACAGGAAAATACATATAACATACAATTTTATCCTATCCATTCCCGTTGCTTATATATATATATATATATATATATATATATATATATATATATATATATATATATATATATATATATAGTCCGATAAACTTCTGAAGGACGTCAGGCGTCATAAGTAAACTTTTCCCACTTTGTTATACAATTTCCCCAATACTGTTCTTGATATATAACAATATATATGCTTTATCTCATACATATATATATATATATATATATATATATATATATATATATATATATATATGTGTGTGTGTGTGTGTGTGTGTGTGTGTGTGTGTGTCTGTCTGTCTGTCTGTCTGTCTGTCTCTCTCTCTTTCTCTGTGTGCGTGTGTATAATTATCATTTATTTTGATGTATTTTTCTTAGGTTTATTAAATAATTGATTAAATTTAAAATATTTTAAAGGTCATGTACAAACCGTTTTCTTTTAATTTTAAAAAATATTTTATTGTCATATATGCCGGCTTGAGAAAGATGCATTTCTTTTAAGAAAGGAGATATTTAAAAAAAATCCAGAGCAGAATTTAATATTTTGACAAGAACTGATAATTGCACTTTCTATGCCTTTTCGTATAAGTAAGTTAATTTCTCTTTTAATAAATACAGCATTATTGCGATCGAAATTGTGGTTTAATTTATTTCTGTATATAACTAATACATTGGGTAAATTGTTATGTAGGTGATCATTTTTCTGTTCATGAGCCGTTTTTTTTTAAATTTCTGTAAGTTTATATTGTAAAGAACAGCTATTAGACTTTATATTATATATGTCTGCTTCAGAATTATTGTCATTTTGCTTTTAATTATAATTGGACTTGTAATTATTCGAGTTCTTTTAAGATTGTATATTTTTGTTGTAGATTTTGAATGCTTTTCTATTACCATTGTGGCTGAAATAGTAAGGATTTTGAAATATTTTAAAGATATTTTCCATATATATATATATATATATATATATATATATATATATATATCAAGTAAATATTGGGGGCAGCAGATTCTTAGTGCTCTTAAATAAAATCCTATAATTATTCTAGATTTTTCAGTCGCGAAATAATAGTGCTTGAGATCATTCCTGTTGGTAAATTTTCTTAAAACTTTTAATTACATTAATATGTAATTTATTCTCAATCAAATTGGTCAAATTTTGTATTTTGCAAGAACAAAACGAATGATTTACATCATTTGAAAATAAATATTCACTTACGATCGAAACGATAGATGAAATCACTCAAAAGAGTGCAGAAGCCAATTAGGAACCACATCGCAGTTCTTCTCAGGATGTAATAATAATACAGAGATAATACAAAAACGAAGCTGTGGAGAGCCATGATAGACTATATTGCGAAAAGACGTTGCGTTTTTTAAACGAACGTAAAGCAATTGCAAATTTAAAACAATAAAATTTGTAGACAGAAATGTTCAGCTTACAAAAAAAAAAAAAGAACTTCGTTTTGTACTGTGTGTTAACTCAGTCCAATCTATCCTCCAATTAAAAGTGGATAATTCATTAAAACATGGAATTTAGAAGTGGAAAAAGTGTTCTACTCTAGTATCGCATATAGAATTGAATTATAGTCACTTGTTTTAGAAACCAATGCATTTTTGTCGTTACTGTTTAACTAATAAGCGAAACACTGAAACAAATAAAGATTTAATAATAAAGGATAGGTGTAAAACATAGTATAGCTGGCCACTCGTATTCGAAGATAGTCGTCTACTAGAGCGGCTAGCTAATCTCTATTTCAGACTCTTGCTCAGGCGCATTTATTCAACACCCACAGAGATCAAATGTGGTATATACTGCAACTATGCTGAGCAGACCTTAGTTACAATTTCTGAAAAAGAACGTGATCAACATTTTGAACAAGGCCAGTACGCTCACGATGACTTCTAACTTCGTGCTAGCACAGCTATCGATGGCTCCTAAGAGTTCCGTCTACCCAATTTCAGTTAGTCAATCCGTGGTATGGTTTTCAGGCACTTTCCAAAGGTGGTCCTCCAGTCCGATAACACCAGGAAGTCTCATAGTGAATTCCAAACCCGAGTCTCATGACCAGAATGCCAACGTTCTAATCACTCTGCCACATGTACATTATAAAGCGTATCTTCAAAGTTAACACATTGTATTGATACTGCCATATACTGACAGGAGTAATCCCCTATTCCCTTTCCCGTTTCGATAGAGGGTGATGAATCATTTCCACTCCCAACAACTTCTCCACAGACGAAACATCACAAGCCTCTCGCTGCTCTATCGATATCTCCATGAAAAGGGTTCAAACTATTGTGTTGGTGCATAATTATCAGGCGTATTAAAACAATATTTATTTTTAAAACACCTGATAATTTTGCTCCAACCCAATTCTAATCTTCGCGGCTAAGACTCGCCAGGCCACTCACATTGCAGCAAAACATCCTCATTCCATCCGTTTTCCATTAGAGAGATGTCAGTTCTACTCGAGTCACTAATTACCACTAAGCGCTGCCCGACTCCCAAGAGGATGCTTCTCTGATGACTACAATCTTAAAAGGCTCAAGTCTAAGGATATCTGTTATATTTCCCAGATATCTCCATAAACTGTGCCTCTTAGTCTGTAACCATCTACCTCGATTGGCTCTTGGGCCTTGTACAAGATAAAAAAATGTAAAAGATCAGCGCTGTAATAGGATTACTTTAAAAAAAATATCTTTAGAATATCGCTTATGCTCAGTTCCTGGAAAAAAAACCCTCACGCACAGACCAATAAAACAATAACATCATAAACGTGAAAGTCTTTCGCTAATCAAGCATTTAAATGAACGGGAATATATGTCGTTTTTTGTCATCGCCGTTATCTCTGTGCTTATTCATTTCCCACTAGTTATCATAATTTCAATATCTTTATCGCTTCCTGTTTTTTTCTATCTGCATCATTGCGTTTATTTCATAGAAGGTTTGAGTTTTGTCGCTTTCTATACAAACCTTTCCGCCAGGTATCACACACACCTACACATACAAATATATTTCCTTATTTCTTTATCGGTCTTTGAGTGTTTATCTAATATATATATGCTTCTTTTCCTCTCTTTTTATTTTATTTGATTCTTTTTACTTTTTGTACGTGTACCCTACTCGCTTGCTTACCAACGTTTTCTTCTGCTAAGATAATATTCTTTGATAAGCAAAGCAATTTAGTGGGGAAATCTTAAGTTTTCTAACAACATTTTCTGGCTTTCTCAGTAGAATTCAGAAGCGATGAGACGAGAAAATAAATAAATATATAAAAATATATAAAGAATTAAAAAACAAACAAACAAAAATACAATTAGCTCAAAGACGGATAGATTGGTTTTGCCGCCGGTGCCACTTTTAAATAATACCAATTCCGCAACCCCCACCAACGACATTCTGCCCACTATCCCAAACGCGAACGAACTAATTGGAGACTTCATAAATATTGAATTCATAATTCTGGGGAAAAATATCTCAACATCCCGAAGCACAAGTCACTCAAGGGGCAAGAAAATTTTCAAAGTTAAAAATATTCGGATCATCTGCAAATTTGTTTTCCCCAGCCTTTATTGCGATAGATTTAATTAGGGCAAGCGACGTATTGCATGGTAAGTCCAAGAATAGACACGTCAAAAACCTCTATCTCTCTCTCTCTCATTCACACGCTTACTTCATCTCTTTCTTCATCACGTTTTTTTTTTATTTATTTATTTCTAAAACTCGTTCTCTCACTGCATTGACAAACACAGTGAAACGCTTCTTCGGGAAAAAAAAAAAAATTCCGAAAAAGTACGCATGCGCAAATAGTTCTTTTTAGAAATCATTCTCAAGTTCTATTCGAGTCAAACGTTGTAACCTTTTACTTAATGTTTGCACATCCTCTCCATTATCCATCTTTTGCTTTTGTATAAATATTTCTTCTTTTATCTGTCGTGTTTCTTCAGGACGTAGGCGTTCATGGCTCTCCATAAACTCCCATCTGTTGTAATTCTGAGAAACATTTGTTCATTTGCCATGTCTTCCACCCTCCGTCCACACAAGCGCATCGGATAGGTGGCCTTCTGCTTTCCTCTGTCATTTTTTGCTTTCCATATATTCAGTGAGTGTCAAATTCTCCACGTCCTTCTTCCTTGTTATATGTTCAAGGATGTTAACTGTCTCTTTTTGATGCTGCGTATAAGTATCATGTTTGCTCTCATTTTTCTTAAAATTGCACATTCTTACCAGGGTATTCTCAGTATCCTTCTGTAAATCCATATTTCTGTTGTCCCCAGTCTTCTATTCATCTGGGAGGAGATTGTCCAGCTTTCACTGCTATCTAATAGAAATAATATTATATAACAGTTTACTATTCTTGTCTGTTTTCAATAAAATTTTCCCGTTTCTTAATACTTTACTTATCTTTTACAATGCACATTTTCCTATTCCAATGCACGTTCGAGCTTTACCAAAAATGTTTGCTTTTCCAATGCACTAATATTTTCTCACCACTGAGTTTTCACACATAGTTTCTGGAGTGGGAACCTCTAAATCTAACAGGTAGGTTAAATCTACATATCTCCATAGTGTATTTTTGGTTGCTTTTGTTTAGCGGCATATCAACGTCTATGGGTTTATTTAATATCGAAATCTAAATATTTGTACGCAATTTTATAGCTTCAGCTGCATATATCTGGAACGTAATTTTCTGTTTGCAACTACAGATATTTGTACAAAATTTTATATTTTCAGGGCAATCGTATACCTTTTTAGATATAGCGTTTATATTTGATATTATATTGTAATTATTAATGTATTGTTGGTAATTTTACTATAAAAATGTATTTTTATACTTTAGCGATGTATTGATTGTCATTGTGCGATAAAAATATATTGTTGGTCATTTTCTCTAAAAATATATTGTTGGTGATTTTACCACAAAAATGTATTGCTGGTATTTTTATTCTAAAAATATAGTTGGTCATTTTCTATAAAATATATTGTTGGTATTTTAAAAATAAAAATGTATTGATGGTATTTTTATTCTAAAAATATAGTTGGTTATTTTCTATAAAATATATTGTTGGCAATTTTACAATAAAATGTATTGCTGGTATTTTTATTCTAAAAAATATAGTTGGTTATTTTGTATAAAATATATTGTTAGTAATTTTACTATAAAAATGTATTGCTGGTATTTTTATTCTACAAAAATACAGTTGGTCATTGTCTATAAAATATATTGTTGGTAATTGTATTATAAAAATGTATTGCCTGTATTTTATTATAAAAAATATAGTTGGTCATTTCCTATAAAATATATTGTTGGTAATTTTACTATAAAATGTATAGTTGCATTTTTATTATAAAATGTGTTGTTAATTATTTTTCTATAAAAATATGTTGTAGGTAATTTTACTAGGTAAATAGATTGCTGCTATTTTTATTATGAAAATGGATTTTTATACTTTCCTAGTGTTTACTTTTGTTTGGGGATTCACTACTTTCCCGTTATATTTTTACCCTAACAGGTGCTACACTCCGAGTCAAGTTGAACAGCATAAATTAAAAGGTGGTTCCACACTTTTCAAAATTTTCAATTTCCTGATCAAAGGCGTTATTACCACATGTAGATTATCGTTATAATCTGGACTATCTAGGTAGTGTGGTAACAAACGGTGAAAATGTGACACCGAAATCCGAAGGTGGAAAAGATGAGATACAGATGGCGTCTAAAAACTAAATAGAGTATTAATAATAATGGTAATGTCTGGCCGCTTATATCCGATTGGGCCTCTCTACTAGCCAATTCCAATTGCAGACGCCTTTTCAGGCACATTTCTGTTTCTTCATTCCTCCCCCCTTCACCCCCCACACACCTTGTTATTTATACTCGAAGTATAACCGAGCGGACCGTACAGTTTCTGGGGTAGAGCGCATCATCTTGCTTGATCAATTTTGAACAATTCCAGTACGCTCAAACCTTCGGTCACGAGCAAGCATAACCATCTACTAGCAACTGCGTCTACGTGATTTCCCTCATTTGGGGTCAACTCGTGGTATAGTTTTCAGGCACTTTCCAAAATTGAATCTCCTCCCCGATAACAAGAAAAGTCACTTTTCTGGCAAATTGTAAGATTCGAACCCGGGTGTCGCGTTCGGAAAGCGAACGTTCTAACCACAAGGCCATGAGACCACGAAACACACTTTGGCTTGTTTTGTTTTGTTTTACGACATGTCAACCTCAATGGGTTATTTAATGCCGACAAGATTTTTTATTAGCCGTCATGTGTATGAAGATATACTACATCCGCGTCCTGGGTAAGACGATAAACTTGAGCCGATGGGCATGTGCTTCTAGTGACAAATGCTGAAAATACCATGGTAAATAGAAATGGAGACATAGAAGAGGAAAAAGGTATGTAGGATACAACACTCAAAGGGCATAATGAATGAGCGTCAGTTGAGAAAAGAGCATACAACTTAACGAGTTTATATCAGTGCATAAAACAAGGCGGAAATGGATGGTAAAGAGTCAAATTTATTTAGAAGATATGAAGTTGTGTAGAGTCCAACCCCTGTCCTGAAAGGACTTGATATAATAAAAGTAAGAAAATGAATATCTGAAGATATTTGGTAGAATTCCAAGGATATCAGTTCTCTTCGACACTCTTATTTTTTTTTTTTTACGGCAGCAAACATGGAGGAGGCTTATACTTAATATCAAGAAGAGGCAGTTGAAGTTTCTGGGACATATAATGAGGAAGGAGGGCTTGGAGAATCTGATACTCACGGAATAGAGGGAAAGAGAGACAGAGGAAAGCATCGCGTGACATACCTGGCGGACTTAATCAAGTAGGTGACGGAACATGGTCTGGGGGAGGATGCAGAGGAAAGGAACTTGTTGAGAGCTGCAAGGCATAGAGGGAGTGGAGAGCCATGATCGCCTACATGGCACATAAAATGAAGTCTTTTCAACCTTTCTTATAGCAATTGAGAATTATCTCAAGTTCTTTCATAAAGATAAATTCTAGTTGACACTTTCATATTTTTCAAATGCTGTGAGAATTCAGGTCATAAGCGAACATGGCTCACCACAGACCCCTTTCTTTATAAAGCGGGAAGTGCCTTGAGTTCAAGGCAAAGAGTTTTACATTGCCTTCCACATGGTTTTGAACTCAGAGTAGTTCTTGCAAAGGAATGGTTGCCATTAAGGGCTTTGCGGATTTCGGAATAATAGTACAGATACTATTTACATTATTCGGTCTATTGCCCACATCTATTTTGCTATATTTATCACAACGCTTCGGCCGTTGTACGCTCCGGCCTTCTTCATGGAACTGAAACTTTTATTTCGCTCGCCGGGGTAGACTGTTCTAGTTCCACGTGCCATGTCTAATAGATGTCAGTTATCAGTTATTCTCCTCTCCAAGTTCTCCACCGTCTTAACCAGGTATTGAACTCACACTTTTTGGGTCCTGTCACTGGATCTAACTAACACCTTTATCCACTGTGCCATGTGTCCTGGTTAAGGCGGTGGAGAATTTGGAGGGCGGAATTAACAGGAGATAACAGATAACTGACATCGATTAGGTATGGCACGCAGAACTAGAACAGTCTACCCCAGCGAGCGAAATAAAGGGTTCAGTTTGACATTCCAACCACCTGAAGAAGGCCGGAGCGTACAACGGTCGAAACGTTGTGATAAATATGGCAACAAAGATGAGGACAATAGTCCGAATAATGTAAATAGTGTTCATAATACCTCATCTCAGAAATATAGACAGATACCGAAGGGCCGAAACGTTGTGATAAATATGGCAACAAAGATGAGGACAATCGTCCGAATAATGTAAATAGTGTTCATAATACCTCATCTCAGAAATATAGACAGATACCGAAGGGCCGAAACGTTGTGATAAATATGGCAACAAAGATGAGGACAATCGTCCGAATAATGTAAATAGTGTTCATAATACCTCATCTCAGAAATATAGACAGATACAGTACAGACACTGTATATAGGTAGCTCCAAATTTCACTGCAAACATTTGGTTCCCGAGTAAAAAAAAAGCAAACGTTTTATTTTTATTGTCAATTATTTTCTTATCGTAAAACGAAAGAATGGGGAAAAGTATACTATAATTATTGTTTCTATATTTTAAGCAGAACCGGATATATTTGCGGTTAAAAACATTGTTTACTTTGTGTAACAATTGTCGCCATAAAATATCAGTTTTTCTTTTTCGTGGGGCGGGGTTCGTCGATTTTTAAAATTTTAAAAATCTACCAAATTTAACTTAATGGATTTTAATGACCATTTGGTGTTTACATAAATGAGAATTATTTTTAAAAGCGGTCTCACTTGAAAACATTTGAGAAAAATAGTTTTTTTAAGCGATTGCACGCCTTATATAAAAAAATAATGATTTTCAATTGTGTATTGAAGGGTTTACACATTAAAGGTTTACACATTTTAAAGTTATGTCCTTGAAAATATAAATACAAAAAGATAAAAATTTGGAACTCAAAAGAAAAATCGATACGGTTGTTTTAGTCTGAAATTTAAGAAATAAAATAAAATATGACCATTTTTAAAAATTTTATTTTTTAGTTTATATTCTAGTGCTACTGAGTGCAAATAAAAATTCTTTGTTGCTTAGAGATTTTCTTTGTAAATATCTATAATATCGATTTAATAATTTGATATTTATCAAAGTCTCTCTTTACTCTTTCGAGGTGTAGCATTCTTGGATTTTTTTTTTAATGTGCATTTTATAATATTGTGTACCAATATTTTAATACTATTCAATATATATATATATATATATATATATAATGCAGCTGCTAATTATTTATTATTAACTACGGTGTGCATGCTGTTTATCATTCTTGTAATATCTTACTATTTACATCGTAGTTAAGATAAACTGATTGAAAGAAAAAAAATATATATATATATATATATATATATATATATATATATATATATATATATATATATATATATATATATATATATATATATATATATATATATATATATATATATATATACAATGGAATGATTCGCTTAAAGGCACCATTTCTACCATGCGTAAACGACTAAGATTTTCGTAGCTTAGTTGGTTAGGACGTGCTGGGTGTAATGGCAGTTCTCTGCCCAGAGGGAGGCAGGCTCCAATCCTGCGGTAGACCACATATTTTTTTCTCTAATAATATTCCTCGACCATTCAGGTCGGTACGTAAAAATAAATAAATATACTGTTTAATAAATAAAAAGAGCTTCTTTTAAAATATGAGTATTCACTAAAAATAACTTTTAAAGTTATAAAAATCTGTTGGATTACTTCTTTAATATATATATATATATATATATATATATATATATAATACTTTCAAAAGAAATTTCTAAAGCATTTTTAGTAGAATCATCCTATATATATATAATCTAATTTATAAATATATGTAAATATACGAGTGAGAGAGAGAGCTTTCGTATACAAATACATATATATGCACTATAGAAAAATAGTGCACAATGTTAAATAACAGAGCTATTTAATATATTAAAAAAATATACATAATACATTATATTGATAGTACCTCAAAATTGCAATGGAATGAAACGCAGACTTGTGCTATCAATGTAAGGTATGTGTGTATATATATATATATATATATATATATATATATATATATATATATATTGCGAATCGTTTCTGTTAGGAGGGCTATGCGCAAAATCTTTATACTCTTTTATACTCACTAGGAAACTACATACTTTTGTTTGCTGCCATATTCCTTTTTCCTTCTCGTTTTAGTAATAAATGTCTATTTTAGTGCTAGTATCTCATTTAACTCACCTGTATATATATATATATATATATATATATATATATATATATATATATATATATATATATATATATATATATATATTTATATATTTTTTTTTAATGATACATTTAATGCCATTTTACGTATCTACCAATTTTCCGGTCAGTTCCCTTGTATTGAGCCACTTGCTTTGCAAAAATTCCTTAAGTACAATGAATAAAATAAAAATTCTAAAAGAACTAAATTAGAACACGAATTTATGGCAGTTACAATAAAATCGTCCTCGTTATTTTCCACTGAAGCTGATCTTGGAAAAGAACGAAAGTACTTGGGTTAAAAAAAACAAAAAACTACAGCGCTTTCCTTGGTAAATTTCATCATAATATCAAGAAACTGATTAGACAACTAGAAAGAATCAGTATAAAAATAAGTAGTCAAAATATATCTATATTATTCAGTTAAACATGTTTGAATGAACATATGCTGCATATATATATATATATATATATATATATATATATATATATATATATATGGGAAGAGGTTATAATTGTCCCAACGAGAGAAAAATCTATATATTAAAAAGAAGAGAAAAACGTAGATATTTTTAATAAATATATATTATGCTTTATTGTCCATAATTTTACAACACGTGTTTTGGCTTTCGTGATTTTCGTTAGGCAAAGAGTGGATATTTCCACATATTATTAAAATGAATTAATTTTCCTTATGTTTGTCGATGTTTATCATTCGCGATGTTAATCTCTTTTTGTGTGTGTGTGGTAGTGACATAAATGTCTTTCATGAACTGGCAGTGATAAAATTCTTCTGCGTGAAGTGTAATAAAGCAATTAAGATTGGTCCTAGAAAGGGCGGGGAAAGATATCTGTATTTTTACCTTTTAATGACACCTGTGTGTTCTTAGATCTATTTCCATTTTTTTTTTGCATTGCGGGTGTTCTTATCAGCATGCGTATATACTTACATTCCCTCTTCATACATAGATACTGTGTTGTAAAATTATAGAAAATAAATCATAATATATATTTTTAAATAATCCACGTTACAAAAGAAAGACGTTTTCAGTTTCTCTCTTTTTTAATATATATATATATATATATATATATATATATATATATATATATATATATATATATCTTACATTGAAAAGCACAACTCTGAGTTTAATGCCAATGTAATTTTGAAGTGTATTAATGTATAATTCTGAAGGTATTATGCATATTTTTAATATATTAAATAGTTCTGTTATTTAACATTGAGCACTATTTGTTCTTACAGTATTGAGTATATATATATACATACATACATACATACATACATATATATATATATATATATATATATATATATATATATATATATATATATATATATATATAATTTTAGGTAATTGAATTTGAAGCTTAAGGAAGAAATTTTTAATTTTCCTAATGATAATTATAAAATCTTTTATTTTACAAAAAATGAAGTTGATTTAAATAGGGACTTATTATTATTATTATTATTATTATTATTATTATTATTATTATTATCTTATATTAAATTAATACAATAGATGGTGTGTTCCTTTTTCTGCATACAAACCATTGGAATATTTCTGCACTTGTCTTCCATTTAAAATATTTTTCTAATTACTCTTATACTTGTGTATATGTTATAAGATTGTTTTTATTTTGAACAGAAAGTAGTTGCTGAATTTTTCACAGTAAAGATTTGATGATAATAATAAAATTTTTACCAAAAATATGTTATTACCTTAGATTAATAAATAGAAACTGTGTTTAAGTTTTTCTTCCAATCTTTATGTGACAGAATGTGTAGCAAAATGTCATTTTTAAATGCAATAATTTTTCTATTAAAAAATACGCTTCTGTTTATTACAGGCTACCATACTTTAAAAACTGAAGTTATTCACAGTTTTTTGCGTCTGTTGTCAGCAAGTTAAGCAAATATTTCTCATTCACTCAACTTGAGTTTTGACTCATACAGATAAATACAAACCACACATGTTACAAAAAAGCATTCATTTTTTAAATTTTAGAAATAAAACTTGGGAATTTTGGGGCATAGTTAAATCGACTAACAATTAAACTAAACATTTTGTATAAAATTGTCATGATGATCCGATTTTTATTTTTTAATAGATTTTTTCTTTACAATATTGAATATTCTGTCAATCCAATCAGATAACGGATATTTTTCTTCACATTTTTTTACCGATTAAAGAATATGTTTTTCATTGTTTAATTCAAATTTAATTAAAAATTTTGGCTTCTTCGCCAAAAGCAAATTTGCGATTTTATTACTTGCATTCTTTACATTATTCGGACTGTTATCTCATCGTCATTGCTGTATTCACAATGTTTCGGCTGTTGTACGCTCTGGCATTCTTCAGGTGATTGAATATTTCGAACCGAACCCTTTATTTCGTCCACCGGGGTAGATTGCTCTAGTTCCACGTGTCATGCCTCTTCCAGATTTCTCAGTTATTCCCCTTTAAATCAACCCGGTATTGAACTCACAACTCTTTGTGTCTAGTCACTGGATCTAACCAACATCATTTTCCACTAGGTCATGTGTCCTCAAGGAAACATGGCCCAGTGGCTATTGAAGAAAGCTGGAGCGTACAACGACCGAAACTTTGTGAATATGGCAATGAATATGAGGATAACAATAAGAATAATATAACTGAGGTCCGCTCAGCATAGTGGTTTCATAAACCAGAGATGAGTTCTTGGGCTTTTAAGAAACACAAACACAAATATGCGTCTGACTCTTTACACTGTTCTGTACTTGTAAAAGTGTAGCCGGTAATTATTAGTAGCAAATGAAATAAAGACATGTTATGGATTTGTTATTATATATATATATATATATATATATATATATATATATGTGTGTGTGTGTGTGCGATCCACACAAAGATTGTTTCGCTGTATCACAGCTCATCATTGTGAATAGACATCCGATAATCTCAAGCCAGGATCGAAACCCAACTGATTTGGCAGCAGTCGGAGATTTTTTCACCTGAGCTATCAGCTCCCGGAAGAGAGGAAGATGATTTTTTGGTAGTTTGGTAGTTTTAACAGGATTAGAAGTTTATTCCTCGTTTTCTGATTAGGATTTGGTTTCCAGTTCCTTTTAAAGCCTTTTTTTTTCTTTTCTTTCACTCCCAGTAGCCACATGTGTCTTAGTGGTTGTATTAACTTGCCTAGGGTGAATATATTAAACAATGAACGTTACTTTGACCATGGTGAGATTCGAAACCGGGTATCATGATCAGAACGTGAACATTCTAACCACTAACTTTCGTGCCCATTACTATCACGTAAAAAAAAACAGGCGCATAGTCACATGTTCTCAAATACATTTCACAGCGCATCCTGTATTAATATTTAGTATATGTGTCTTAGTGGTAGTATTACCTTGCCTAGGGTGAATATATATATATATATATATATATATATATATATATATATATATATATATATATATATATATATATATATATATGTGTGTGTGTGTGTGTGTGTGTGTGTGTGAGAGAGTCTGAGAGATAGTGAGTAGGAGAGAGATTAGTAAGAATATATAGGGCGTGTAATGTATTTTAAGACATTGAAAATCATAAGAAAAACACATCATAGAAACAATTAAATTTATTAATACAAAACTTGGTACACAGATAGTGTAAAGGCTGGGCTGCGTGGTTATTCGATCACCCTCAACCGCGATGAATTTAAACACATTTTCTATTTTTAGCGGAGCCGTAATCATTGACATGCACATATCATATAGTCTCTATTGGTATTGTACATTACTCGGGTAATATTGCTTAGTCTTCTGTTCAGCAATGCCCCACATTTAACAAACAAGGTGATTTAGGTCTGGCGAGTTTGGTATCCCCATGGTGTGATGTGGTCATGCAGATTGGGACATCACAGCTTTGTGAGCAGGTGCAGAGTCCTACTGAATTTCATCGCAATCAGATTCTATCCACGGTCTCAAAACGGTTTCTTGTACTTCAATGCAGGCAGCAGCATTCTGACAAATACCCTGTTGAGAGAAGGGAGGGGTTATATTACGTGTCCTCACCACCCCTATAACCATCACAGAAGCGGGAAATTTTGTGTGCATAAAATGGCGGGTGGGGGGGGTGCGGATATCAGAAAGATCTGTACGTAACCACCATTTTATCCAGTTTTGGATTCTGGTAAAAAAATTATTTCGTCTGAAAAACAAAAAAAACCCCAAAAAAACAGGTTCTCCTGGATGTTTCAACTTGTTCAGTAATCGTTTTGCTAGGAACAACAGTTGCTCTTGTCTGTGTGCAGGCATGAACTGCCTTTTCCATCGCATGTATGACTTGTACAGAATGTCCTCATGCACTATATTTGTGCACACGGATACCTGAAGATCTCTGGCTATAGTAGTCAGGAACGTTCTGGGATTTACATCGATAATGTCCTGTACCGGCTGTACGAATTGTGGTGATCGAACACTCAACGCTGTGAATGGTTTTTGCTCTTCACTATCGGCGACACATGCCCACAGGAGGCTCCCGCCTTATTCCGAATAAATCGCCTGGCAACTTCCATAAATCGTGCACTTTCAGGAGCGCTGTATCGCAAACATTACAGCATGTCGTTTCATATCATCATAATTTGGCATTGACTGAGCGGAAAAGATAAAAGCGCATTATTTTATTACCATAACCTATGGATGGCTGGCTGGCCACTTGTACCCGAAGATGCCCGTCTACTAAGGTGAATAGCTAATCCCTGTGGTAGACACTTGCTGAGGCACATTTGTGTTTATTCAACACCCACAGGGTTCACCTGTAGATTATACTGCAAATATACTGAGTGGACTTTAGTTTCTGGGAGACAATTAAGATTTGTCCGAGAAAGGGTGAGGAAAGATATCTATATTCTTATTTTTTAATGACCTCTGTGTGTTCTTAGATCTATTTCCATTTTTTTTGTATTGTGAGTGTTTTCTCAGCATGCTTATGTATGCATATATTCCCTCTCCCTACATACATACATACTGTGTTGAAAATTTATGGAAAATAAAGCATAATATATATTTTTAAAAATCTACATTACAACCAAAAACGTTTGCGGGTTCTCTCTTCTTTTTAATATATATATATATATATATATATATATATATATATATAGGTATTATGTATATAATTATATGTATATAATATATTATGTATATAATTTTATGTATATAAGGCATTATGCATATTTATGCGAGAGTGCGCGTTATCTAGCGTGAACAACAGTGTGAACAAGGCCAGCCCTATCACACACTCAGTCACAATGACTTGTGACTTCGTGCTAGCACCAGTGTCGACAGCCTCCAAAGAATTCCGTCTACCCAATTTCACTCACAAGGTTTGGGTCAACCTGTGGTATGGTTTTCAGGCACTTTCTAATGGTGCCGCACGCTGGTTTCGCCACCCCCCCCCTGCCACTCCAGAACGATAATATCGCTTTCCTGATAAATCGTCCCTGGTGAGATTCGAAACCGGGTCTCATGATCAGAACATGAACTTTCTAACCACTAACTTTCGTGTCCGTCACTATCACGTAAATAAACAGGCGCATAGTCACAAGTTCTCAAATACCTTACGCAGCGCATTCTGTATTAATATTTAGTATAATAACAAATAATATCGAATTAAGAAGAAAATCAATTGGTTCCTTAAAAATAAGTTTCGTTACTCTGTCTATATTTCTGAGATGAGATATTGTCATTATTAGAAATCCACTAACTTGACCGAAAGAGTTTTGAGTTCAGTACCTAGCTGCAGCTGAGGTTTGGAGAGATGGGTTAAAGAGAGATAACTGATACTGAGATATGCAGAAGAGGGCATGGCACGTGGACGTAGAACAGTGTACCTCGGTGGACGAAGTGAAGTGTTCAGTCTGAAATTCTAATCACCTGAAGAAGACTTGAGCTTACAACTGCCGAAACGTTGTGAATATACCAATGAAGATAGAGGACAACAGTGCGAACAGTGAAAATGGTTTAAATAAATTTCGTTACGTTTCGGATACGAAAATAAAAATCAGATACGATCATACGAGAATACGTGCATCTTTATCTGTCGCCGTATAAGACGGTGATTTCTCATGCAAAAGCGAACGCATATTTGTATCCTTCCGGAAAGAATTTTCTTAAGCAACTTTCTCCCCCAAGAAAGGCAGTTAAGCCAACAAGAAGCAAGATGTTACTGGATGCGGAAAAATTAAAAAATACAAACATTATCAAGGAGTGGGGACGAAGGAAGAGTAACCAGGAGGACGGTAGATAGTGATTGATATTGCATTTAAATTTTTAAAGATCAAAGTTGGCCGGAAAGCATAGATCTGGAAGAGAGTTCCGCACGCAAGAAATGCGAGAAAAGAAACTGTTAGCATAGAATTTACAGTTATATCTCGCCAACTCAATTGTAAATTAATGAGACCTAAACGCCAGTCTAGTACTGCGCTTACATTCAAAGAGTCTAGGTACCATAGCGAAGAGCTCATTCGAACAGTTGCCATGAAAAGCTCAGGGAGTCAACTTTACGGCGGTCGGAAAGTGACTGAAGCAGAGCCGCTAAATCATCACTAATAATATTGCTGAGTCTTTTTTGGATTTATTATCAGGAATCTCGTATGCCCAGAACGGTAGTCGAACTTTCTACCTGATAAAAAATATAGATACGAATTTAATTCATTTCAAGACCGAGCTCGTAACTAAAAAGACATATCTTAACTCATCCCCCCCCATTGAAATTAATTTCGATCCCTCCTAGGCCTCTAAAAATCACCCTTATTTTTCTGAAACTCACTCCTATTTTTGTATTTGTTGGTTTTTTACAAGCAAAAACGTGTGAATAATGAAGAAATATAGTTTGCAAACAATAAAATAAAAGGAAAAAAAAACTATAAAGAAATAGACCGTACTAAACCTTGAAGTTCAAATGTATCATAGGCCAGTGGCGGAGAAGAGAGAGAGAGAGAGAGAAAGAGAGAGAGAGAGAGAGAGAGGGGGGACAACAGCTAGTCTAGCAACTGCTAACTTAACCTAGCCACGACTACCCTAGCATACGATACTGAAGATTAACTTTAATCATTTAATTTTTAAATTAAAAAAAAATTACATTTTATCCATTAATGTACTTTTTCTAATATTTAAAAATTTTCTCATTTTCTATTTATTGTCGATGTAGAACGCTCATACTGTTTCGCCAAATCCATTATTCGTACGACTTCCTCGTGTTTTTTTTTTTTTTAACATTTTCCCGCTTTAATTCAAACAAAATCATACGTTTCGTCTTTTCACCATTGCCCTTTACACTTACTTTCTTCGGACCCACGGTGTCACTAAAGGAAGTTTACTAAAATTATGGCAAAATGACAACACAACACGAGATCCTTCCAGATGGAGGTGAACACCTCTACTGCTAGTGAAAATACTCTCGAATCTTGACGAAGCAGTTACACCTATACTCTGCTAGTTGACACAGCGAAGCATAACTGTAACTGGTTCGTATCTCAAAATTCAGCTCGTATCTCAAAGCAAAAATATCGGCTCGCATCTCCAAAAACTCGTATGTTGGTACGCTCCTATAACAATGTATACATAAAACTCCGAAAAAGCAGCTTTTAAAAAAAAAAAATGTAAAGCTGTTTGGATAAGAAAATCTGTAGCGTAAAAATATCTTTCAGTCGACAGTATTGATATTTTAAGCTTAGACAAGCTTATATCATGAGTTAATGGGGAAAATGTCTTACAGATGAAAAAGAGTCTTAAAGCGAAAGAGATATGCTTCTATCGATGAATGCTAAGAATACCATGGATGTTACATGTGAACAAATAGGAATCGCAAATAAACTGATACTAACAATCACAAAGAAATAACATAATGAACGAAAAGGACTTAGAGAAATTAACACTCACAGGATATATTGAAGCCAAGAAAAGCTTTTCTTCGTTATGTGCCGTATCTTCTCAGGACGTAGGCGATCATGCCTCTCCACAACTTCCTGTCCATTATAGTTGCTGATAAACATTGTCTTTCTGTTATTTATCCTAAACCCTGTCCGCACTGCATTTACTCAAGCTCACTAAGTATGTTATGTGTTGTATTCATCTTGTCCTCTGTATGTCCTGTGAGTATCAGATTTTCGAAGCCCTCTTGTCTCATTTTGTGCTCCAAAAACCTCAACTTTTTCTTCCCGATGTTAAGTATTAGTTTCCTTTTGGTTTCCATTTTCTCCAATTTCTCTCGTCGTTACTCACATTTTCGGTCGACAGTATCCTCAGTATCCTTCTGTAGCACCACATTTCTGTTACTTCAAGCCGCCTCTTCATCTTTAATCTTAGTACCCAGCTTAGCTTTTGGAAGGACTGCAGAACGAAGACGAGAAGGGATAGTGAGATACTTATGAATTTGTGGAGAGCTACAATAGACAATTTAAAACCACCAACAACAAAGACGACGACGACGGCGAAGAAGAAGAAGAAGAAGAAGAAGAAGAAGAAGAAGAAGAAGAAGAAGAAGAAGAAGCTGTTTTTATTTTGTAATAAACACATATCAATTAATTCTAAATGGAAAAATGTAGTCAGTGTAATAGTGATGTAATAAAAATGACGGGTGTTTTGCCCTTGGTGCTGAGAAGATGGAGAGAACATGGGGATGTTCAATTTATTGTACATTGAGAAATCTAATGAGTCTTGTGAAATGCGTTTCACTGGCCATAAAAATATGGTAATGATTCGTAGCCTAATTTCTTGTTTGATTATCCTGTAAGAGGAACCCGATACATTTCAAAAGATTAAAATTAAATCCTGGCTTGATTTCGACACACACAAAAATATATATATATATATATATATATATATATATATATATATATATATATATATATATATATATATATATATATATATGGGGGAGGGGGGAGTGACAGTAAAGAATGTCAAAAAGAATATTTTATGCGATGTATTCGTTCATTATCACGTGATATAAAGGTAAAAAAAAATTTTTTTTGTATATAATCTAAGATTTTCTTATAAGAAAACCAAATTGCAAATCTGATGCTTGCTCGGTATATGGTATCAGGTTGAAGACATGAGACATATAAAATGTATTCAGACCTCTACAAAGAAATAAAAAAATAAAAAAAACTTGATAATTCTCGTATTGCTAGAGTCACTTTACCTTATAATGATAAAGATGAATAATATCGACTTTCCGATTAAAAGCGTTGGTAAATAACCTTGTGTTGACGACAATATGGAAAAAAGAACGCAAGAAATATTCTAAAGTCAAAGGAAAAATAGAAGGAAAGGAAATTAAGCAGAAAGAACATTCTAACGATTCAAAGAAAGAATATAAAGAAAGAAAGAAATAGAGAAAAGAAATAACTAAATAAAACCTGAAAAATAAAGAAAGAAAATAAAAAATAAAGAAAGACAGAAGAAAGAAAAAAGAAATATACCGATTTAAAGAAAGAAATAATATAAAGAATAAATAAAGATAGAAATATACTGATTCAAAAGGAAAATAGGAAGGAAGAAAGAAACAAAAAAGAAAAAGAAATATACAGATTCAAATGGAAAATAGAAAGAAATAATGAAAAAAAAAAGAAAAAAGAAATATACTGATTCAAAAGTAACATAGGAAGAAAGAAAGAAGAAAAAAAGCAATATACTATTTCAAAGAGAAAATAGAAAGAAAGAAAAAAGCAAGAAGGAAAGAAAGAATAAAGAAATATACTGATTCAAAGGAAAATAGAAAGAAAAAGAAAGAAAGAAAAAAGAAATATACTGATTCAAAGGGAAAAAGAAAGAAAGAAAAAAGAAATATACTGATTCAAAAGGAAAAAGAAAGAAAGAAAAAACAAATATACTGATTCAAAGGGAAAAAGAAAGAAAGAAAAAAGAAATATACTCATTCAAAAGGAAAAAGAAAAAAGATAAAAGAAATATACTCATTCAAAGGGAAAATAGAAAGAACGAAAGATAGAAAGAAAGAAAGAAAGAGGAAAAAGAAATATACAGATTCAAATGGAAAATAAAAAGAAAGAAAAAAGAAAGAAGGAAAGAAAGAAAAAAGAAATATACTGATTCAAAGGAAAATAGAAAGAAAAAAAGAAAGAAAAAGAAATATACTGATTCAAAAGGAAAAAGAAAGAAAGAAAAAACAAATATACTGATTCAAAAGGAAAAAGAAAGAAAGAAAAAAGAAATATACTCATTCAAAAGGAAAATAAAAAGAAAGAAAAAAGAAGGAAGGAAAGAAAGAAAAAAGAAATATACTGATTCAAAGGAAAATAGAAAGAAAAAAGAAAGAAAAAAGAAATATACCGATTCAAAGGGAAAATTTAAAGAAAGAAAGTAGAAAATAAAGTAAGAATAAAAAAAGAACTATCCCAATTGAAAGATAAATTATAAAGAAAGAATGAATGAAAGAAAGAAAGAAAGAAAAAAGAAAGAAAGAAAGAAAAAAGAAATATACCGATTCAAAGGCAAAATAGAAAGGACGAAGGGGAGAAGGAAAAAAGAAAAAAAATAACGATTTTTTCAGAGGGAAAACAGAAAGAAGAAAGAAAGAATGAACATATTAGGAAAAAATATACGGATTCAAACAGGAAGGAAGGAAGGAAGGAAGGAAGGAAGGAAGGAAGGAAGGAAGGAATATTCCGCTTCAGATGGAAGACGAGAAGAAAGAAAGAATATACGATTCACTGGGAAAGCAGAAAAAGTAACGTGTCAAAAAAAGATTTAAATAAATAAAGAAAGAAAAAAGAAATAACTGTACAAAGGAAAAATAGAAAGAAAGACAGAAAGAAAAAGAATGAAAGAAAGAAAAAGGAAAAATCAATATAGTGATTCAAAGGAAAAATAGAAAGAAAGAATATCCAATTTACAAGGAAAGCTGAAAGATAACAAGGAATAAAAAATTCTACCGTGTCAAAGAAAGAAAGAACGAAATAAATAAATAAATATTTTTATAAAACATAATGAAAATAGAAAGAAATAAAGATTGAGAAGAAACATATGTTATCGATTTAAAGATAAAATATAAAGAAAGGATTAATATGACGATTCAAAAGGAAAAATAAAAGAAGAAAAAGGAAATGAATATACTGATTCAAAGGGAAAATAGAAAGAAAGAAAGAATGAATGAAAGAAAGAAGGACAGAAAGAAAGGAAAAGAAAAAAGAAAGTAAGAAATAAAGAAAGAAACAAAAAATGAACATTTTCCCAATTGAAAGAAAGGTAAAACAGAAATAAGTAAAGAAAAAAAGAAAGAAAGAAAGAAGAAAGAACGAAAATGATTCAAAGTGAAAAGAGAAAGAAAGAAATATAACTATGAAAAAGAGAAAGAAAAAACAAAACAAAAAAGAAACAGAGAAATATAGCGATTTAAAGTGAAAAGGGAAAGAAAGAGAAAATGGAAGAAAGATAAATATTGTTTCTGAGGAACGTAAGTATTTCAAGCCGCCTATAACTTTAAATTTCTGCATAACAAAATCAACACAAAAAACAATAGAAAAAATAACGCAAAAAGTTGAAAGGAAAAATTACACTGAATTCCCAATCGAAATTTGTGCGAAAAAGAATAAACAAATTGAAATAATTTTTCTTCGGTAACTTGCACTAGATGAACCAAGGTGCTAAGAAACTTTTGTTTTTTTTCTTTACATTTGTGTTTAGTACGCAAGCATAAAATATCTATATTAATAACGTACTACCTAACCTACCTTCCTACGTAAGGTGCGTATCAAGTTTAAAAAAAACCCCAAAAAACGAAAAAAAAAACCATAAAAATTCTATCTTAAAAGATCAAAGAGATAAAAAAGAGCTAGACAATCTTTTTATCCCCTTTCATTTCCACAGTTTTTCTTTTTCATTTTCTGTTTATTACTTCTATGTGCCGTCTTGTCCCTTCAGGACGTGGGCGATCATGACTCTCCACAATTGCCTGTCTTTTGTAGCTCTTAATATTTTTTTCTTTTATTTATCTCTCCTTATGTTACCTATTTCCCTTTCTCTTCTTTTTCTTCTTCTATGTGCCGTCTTGTCCCTTCAGAAGGTGGGCGATCATGGCTCTCCACAAGTTCCTTTCCTTTGCAGCTCTTGTTTTCTTTTTGTTATTTCTCTTTACCTAGTTCCGCTTTTTACTCCTTCTGTGTTCCGTCTCCCTTCAGGAAGTGGGCGATCATGGCTCTCCACAACTTCCTATCCTTTGTAGCACTTAGTAATTCTTATCTGTTTATTATCACTGCAACTTCACATCTGTCCTCCATTCACATCAACTCGCCAGGTGGGATGTCAGCTGCTCCCTCTTGACTATTCGATATGTCCTGTGAGTATCAATTTTTCCAAGCCGTCTTTCCTCATTATGTAGTCCCAGACATTTCAGCAGTCTCTTTCTGATTCTAAGTCTTCTTTTTATTTCCATTTTCCTTAAGAATTCTTCGATGCATACCCGCTCCTCCCATGGAATTTTGGCCATCCGTCTGTTGAATGTTTATCTAGTAATATCTAAAGAGCCACTCAAGGTAGAGGGTTACTAACTGAGGTTTGTAATATGAAGATTTTGAGGATGAAGAGGATCTAGAATAACGAGTGACTTCTCCCTAAAGAGGTTAACATTCAAGTATTCAAGGAAGCAAACAGGAGGGGGTATCTTCCACAAAGTAGTAGTTTTTAGAAGAAAACTCTCTGCGTATAACTTCTTCCTTACAAATGGAATACAGAAGGAATGAAGGCGATTCGACTCTTTGATGTCTCTGCAGTGTATAGACATAAGGTCAATTGGACGAGTAAGCTTCTGTAAAAACTTTTAAAACTTGACAAATATTTAATCCACTGAACTAATATTCTTTTCAATGTATAGGTGATGACATCTAATCTCAAAGCTTGATTCAGCGGTTCCGTTAGTCCTCAGACCTAAGCTAGCTTATCTCAGTATATGAGCTTCTCAATTGGTGCTGATGATTCTTACTCTAAGAGAATTTCTTCTGTCCAGGTTTCTAAGTAGACCACCCGGTCACACTTCACGTGTAATGTCTAAATTTCCTCTCTATTTCCCAGTCCTTTTTCTTCTCTTTGTTAGGGATGCAGGAGGTAAAGATTTCTCTGGCTTGAGGCTATCCGTCTGATAGTACAGGGTTCCGAACATTAGTGTAAATTCCAAGGAGGCTATCCCATCAAGAGGTTTACTAAATCAGAGATACTGCAATGCAATTTTACGAATGCGATCTGGATCGTACAATAGTTTTTGCTGGGGTCCCTCGATGCCATGACGAAATGTAGAGGTAGGGCTATACTTTCTGACAATTAATCTAGATAGTTTCCACAAACTATTTACATTATTCCCATTGTTCGGACTGTTGTCCTCATCTTTGTTGTCATATTCACAAAGTTTCGGCCATTGTACGCTCCGGTCTACTTCAGGTGATTGGAATTTCGAACTGAACTCTTTATTTCGTCCACCGGGATAGATTATTCTAGTTCCACGTGCCATGCCTTTTAAGGATATGTCAGTTTCAGTTATTTCCCTTTTTGTAACTCAGCTCTGCAAGTTTTTCTTTACTCTGCGGAAACTGCTTGTTGATTGATGACACTATTTTGCTAACTTTATTATTATTCTTACACACACATTGAAGCATGTTAATGCGTAAAGCAAACAGAAAAAATGTAACCGAGTTCTTCCGAGACAAAAGCGCTTCCAGCCATATCACGTTGTAACATTGGTTCTCATCCGTTCACCGAAGTTAAGCAACGTCAAGCCTGAATATGAGATGCTGAAAGCTTAGATGTACGTGCGATGTAATACGCAATACGGAATGAAAAGTCGGAGCGCCGAGTTCGAATACCAGTCGGGTTCATTACATTCTCTTACGCACTAATCCCCTTGAGAAAGGTATCAATCCCCCTTTTCTCCCCCATCTATAGGTTAAATAGTAAGAAGTATCTGAAAATTATTATTATCTCCAAAAAATGGTTAATACAATATTCACAAAAACAGAAGAATTATTCTTTAACCTAAAATATATATTTCGACTTTAAATAAACTCTAAAAGGTCTATAAGGCGTAAAAATCGAATCAGTCAATCAATCTAAGACAAATGTAAACCCTTTTTTTCCATCTTTTACACCAATATAAGTAGTTTACGTCCAACTTCCCAGAACTTTCTTTATCTTTAAGCGGTCAAACCTGTCATCTTTCTGAAACTGGTCTCACTAAATTTATTTCAGTGTAAGCATCCGCAATCCTTGACTAGAGGCCTCTAATCAGTAAACAAATTCTTCTAAATCGACATGGCCATGAGCTTGGGGATTATATTAATGATGTACTAAACTTGGAGTAGTTATCGGGCATATGTGATTATGCAAAGCTGGTTTTCAAAACATTGATGACCTACAATAATATTGATAGAATTTTTATTACGAAAGTGTTTTGTAAGTAAAGCTGTTATTAACACATAAACTATGCGGATATATTTTGAGGCAATATGTCTATATATGTTCTGTTGTTAATAGACTATTAAGCCAATAAGGAAAAAGTGAATCTCCCTAATATTAACAATCAGGAGTCCCTGACTCTTTTAGGGGTAATAGATACAACGCGTTTACAACTGAGGCATGGGGGTCTCTCGGATAAGAAGTGAAATGCATTTATGTCATTACTAAGGGCATTAGTATGAGCTGGAATTTGAACTTGGCTCGGCGATTTCACTTTTTAGGCAAATAACCGTTACACAATTACAAACAAAGAAATCAGTTAGTTAATTGCTATCACGTGATGCACGCTTGGTCGATCACGTGTCTTTCGATACATAACTGACTTGGCAGATCCTTTAGCGCAGTAGGTTGCCATTTCTTTCTAGAAGTATACTGGTTGACAACCAAGGCTAAAGAACGTAGTCTGTCCTGCTATTCAACCCATAGCTTTTTCTTTGCGGGTGTAGGGTACAGATGGATTCATGCCTCTTCTAAGGAGTATTTTCACGTAAATGAATATTACGAACTTTATCGGAATTCGAACTCGGCTCTCCGATTTCTCATCCCGAGCCGACATCCAAAACACTACAACGCAAAAGGACATTGAACTGAACGCATAGAATCAAGCAAGCATTAAAAAATGAAATGTAATTTGTATTTCATAAAAAAAATTAATCTTGTTCCGAAAAGTTTTCACGGAGAGGTTCTGTACCCACCCCCCATCAGCGTTTCCATGTTAATATTTTAATGATGATTGAAAGAGATTACGACATAAGGTTTATGTGACGTTTTGCTGCTGTTTATCAAAACGTCAACCACCAGAAGTAAGCTGTAGGAGGAACGAGTAAGCAGCGGTCACGATGGGCCATCGAAACTACCCGTTGTTGGATTAAAGGTTTTACATCCATACAAATACTGCGAACGCAACTAATTGCTTAAAATGCGTTCAAAATCGTAAATATACATGAAAAAAAGTTTTTAAAAAAACGCAGACATTAAATGATGTAATATAACAATTTTATTTCAAAGATTTTATTATGTTTCCTCCTTCGTCTTCATTTCAGGAAGTAGGTGATCATGGCTCTCCACAACTTCCTGTCCTTTATAGCTCTTGATAAATTTTATCTTTCTGTTATTTCTCCTAAACCCTGTTCCGCCATCTATTTACTCAAGCTTTCTAAATATGTTATACGTTTTATCCTATGTCCCTCTTGCCTTCAGACTGTCCTGTGAGTTTCAGTTTTTCAAGCCCTTCTTTCTCATTATGTGCCCAAGAAACCTCAACTGTCTCTTCCTTGTTATATATTAATTTACTTTTTGTTTCTATTTCCAGTAAAACTTCGTCTTTGTTCGGTCCATGGTACCCTCAGCATCATTCTGTAAAACCATATTTCTGTTTCTTCAAGTCTCTTCTTCATCTTTGAGGAGATCGTCCAGCGCTCACTGCTATATAGGAGGACAGATATCACATAATAGCTTTGTACTGTTTTCCTTGTTTCTAGCGAACTTTTTTTTCCGTTTCTTAATACTCTGCTTAGTTTTTGGAATGCATCTTTTTCTATCCCAATACGCCTTCGGTTTTTAATGTCCTACTTTCAGTCCTCTGTTAAAAAAGGTTTTCTAGATATTTAAGTTTTTGTACATGTTTGATTTTGGTATCTCCGATTTGCAATTCACACTTTGGTTTACCCTTTTGCTACAAAACTTGCATTCTTTCTTCTTGCAGTTGATGTTTAAAAGTATTAAATATCTTAGTTTCCTGTTAAAATTACAAATCCCACGTAAACATTCTAAAACTTTACAGCCCCTTTGAGAGTGCACGCAGTAGGTAGGGTCTCTACCACCCAAGTTAAGATTCATTGGTTGAAAGAATATCTTGGATGTAGTAGATGTATAAAATTGTAACGGAATATTCCCTTAAGGGAATATATGTAAGCGCAACACAGAACCAAACATCTTGAAAAAAAATGGAGTGAAAATTGAGATTTCATGCCAAAGAGATATTTCAGGTGAAAAGAAAAATAAAAACATCGACGAACTGAGTTATAAGTTGGGATAATGATATTGGATTATTTTCCCCAGCGTAATCTTTAGCAAAATGTTAAAGGAAGACATTGAAGTTTCTCTAAAGTTTATTCAGCTTTTAATGGCGTTAAGTCCGTCATTTCAAAGCATGATATTCTGGAGCATTTGACCCCCACGCTGTAGGGTGTTTGAACACCACACAAAATGTTTGTTCCTAATATTTACTAAGTAGAAAGTCATGGAACATTCTGAATATTTACTTTAAGTAACTAAACGGAGTTTCGTGATTTTGGCATCATATTTGTGTAAATTATAAGTAGTTTTTTTGTTTATCGATAAAATGACAATTATTTTTGCATATTTGTATTCTTGAAACATACAAATTCATATTTAATTTTCATCTAGTCAATAAAAACCAGAAATTAAACAGAAGACTATTATATATATATATATATATATATATATATATATATATATATATGTATATCGCAGAGTGCTCAGTGTATATATATATATATATATATATATATATATATATATATATATATATGTGCGTAGGTAGCAATTTCTCATTTAGGCGTGTCTGATTGAATAAGTTGCAAACGTTATGTCTGCTTATTTTGATTATAATCCTTTCATGTCCACGAATATTTTTTGTACTACAATTAAATGAGGGAAGAAATTATCAGTGTTACCGTGCATTTTATCACCTCATTTCTTGCTTATTTTGATCATAATTGTTTCATTTGCACGAATATTTTCCCTATATTACAATTAAATGGGGCAAGATAATCTCACTGTTAGAGCGCATTTCTTGCCTCATTTAATTGTAGCATACGGAAAAATATGAAAGGATAAGGAACAAAATAAGCAGACATAAGGTTTGTAATTTATTCAATCACACACACACACACACACACACACACACACACACACACACACACACATATATATATATATATATATATATATATATATATATATATATATATATATATATATATATGTTGTTTAACTGACACATATGGTTCGGTGATCTTGCTGTATATTTAGAGATTCAATCCAAAGAAGAATCTGCAATGTTATTGGTCCTGACCTGGCATCTCGATTTCAGCCCTTTTCCTACCGCCGTAATGCTGCTTTCCTGTGCCTTTTCTATGAATATTTTCAAGATGACTTTTCGGATGAACTCTTCGGCCTACATTTTATAAATTTAACTCAGTACTAGATTGCCGAAGATGTCTCATCAATTTACAAATTAGTTGGATGGATGTAACCGTAAGTTCTACGCAAATAATTTCTTTTTTCGCCTTTCGCGCCGGTGGATCTCGCTTCCGGCTCCATGCTTTGCAGCCGACTTTGATCTTCAAAAATATAACTGTAATGTCAATAGCTATCTACTGTCTTCTTGATTACTCTTCTAGTGTTCCCCCTCTTAATAATGTTTCGTTCTTTATTATTGGCTCATTCTCTGTAACCCCTTTGTGTCTAAGTTGGCACACACACACACACACACACACACACACACACACACACACACACACACACACACACACACACATACATATATATATATATATATATATATATATATATATATATATATATATATATGAATATGATAATCAATACAGAATCTTTAAAAATACGTTCGGTCAGGTGATAATTTATTTTGTGGACTTCGGAAGTCCATCTCTTCAGAAGAATGGAGAACTATGATCGCCCACGTCTTGTAATGACACAGCATATAAAAGAATTTGCTATGGTGCCAGTATGGTGTTGTCGATGGTAGTGGCGATGGTAGTGTAAGCGAAGGCAGAGATTAGATTATGCTCATAAAAGTTAATTTTGTCTAGTCTCGAAACACTCTCCGCATGAAAATAATTGTAGTATGAAAGAATGACTTGACAAAAACTATAAAACTATAGGTTATGCCCCAAAGTAGGCCGTCCAGAAAAATGTTTATCGAAAACAGAAGATAATAATAATAATAATAATAATAATAATAATAATAGATTCCAGCATACACATATTATTTTATGATATTTTGCTTATTTTTGTGTGTAGTTGTAATATAGAGGATCATATTCTCTCTCTCTCTCTATATATATATATATATATCTGTGTGCATGTGTGTATGTGTGCGGTATGAGAGAGAGAGAGAGAGAGAGAGAGAGAAAAGAGAAAGAGATACATAAGAGAGAGTTTACACAAATGTACTCTAGAACCCAAAATGCTAAATCAATTTATAAAGGTTATTTACTCTGCACTGAGATTTCTTGATCGACCCCAACGAAAAAAATTTCCATACATTTATTCACTGTACAAGGTGAGAATGTGGAAGCAACGTGTTTTTCCCGGACAAAAATTACTTTTTCCCCGCCACGTGTTCTTTTGCTGAATGACCAAAGCAGAAAGACATTTTTCTTTGTTGCTTTTGCTTGTTTAATTTTATTTTGTATTTTGTATTTGCTTTACCGTTTCCAGTCTCTTATTCTTTCATTTGGCTTTTATTCCGTTATTCATTTACTGGTTCTTTTTATATTATTGATTTCCTTCTATTTGTTTCTCATGCCAGCGTTCGTTTTCATAAGCAATTCTTTTATCCTTAACAATTTACCGTATTTTATTCATTCGTTACTTTTACTTGCCCTTTGACACTATCGTTTCTTCTTTCGGCTTTCTATCTTTTCGCCTTTTTACCTTTACTTTTCTATTTTCTTTTTTTCTCTTTGTTTTCTTTTCCCGCTTTTTTAACTTCTAATGTTCGCGCCATTTTTTTTCTTTTCTTTATTCTTATTTCTCTACTTCTTTCTCTTTTTTATTCGTCTCACTCTTCCTTTTTTTCTTATTTCTACTTCCATCTTCTCTGGTATTTTTTCTTCTTTGTTTCCTTTCCATCTATCTTCCTTCCTCCATTTTCTTATTCTCTACTTTTTTTTCATTCCTCTTTTACTTTATTATTTACTTTCTTATTTTTTCTTATTTTCATTTTTTGATCTCTATTCCATTATTCATTTTCCTTTCTTCTTTTTTTTTCGTTAATTCTTTCTTTCCTTTTTTCTTTATTTCAATACTTTTGTTGTTTCTTTGTCTCTTTTTTTTTTCATCTTTTTTTTCATCTTCATTTTTCTCTTTCTTTTTTCATCTTTCTTTTACTTTATCTTTTCATCTTTCTTTTTCTCTTTCTATTTCCTCTTTATTTTTCTCTTTCTTTTTCATCTTACTTTTATTCTTTCTTTTTTCATCCTTATTTTCCACATTTTCATCTTCCTTTTTATCTTTCTTTATTCATCTTTCTTTTTCTCTTTCTTTTTTCATCTTCCTTATCTCTTTTTTTCATCTTTCTTTTTCGCTTTCTTTTTTCATCTTTCTTTTTATCATCCTTTTTTCTTTTTTCTTCTTTCTTTTACTCTATCTTTTGTCATCTTCCTTTTTCTCTTTTTCTTTTCTCTTTCTTTATCTCAATCTTTTTTCCTTTTACTTTTATTCTTTTTTTATCATTATTTTCCTCGTTTTTTCTCATCTTTTTTCTCTTTCGTCTTTTCATCTTTCTATTTCTCTTTCTTTTTTCTCTTTCTTTTTTCTCTTTCTTTTTTCGTCTTCCTTTTATTCTTTCTTTTTTCATCATTATTTTCCTCTTTCTTTTCTCTTTCGTTTTTTTCATATTTCTTTTATCATCTTCCTTTTTCGCTTTCTTTTACTCTTTTTCTCTTTCTTTTTTCGTCTTCCTTTTATTCTTTCTTTTTTCATCATTATTTTCCTCTTTCTTTTCTCTTTCGTTTTTTTTCATATTTCTTTTATCATCTTCTTTTTCGCTTTCTTTTTTCATCTTTCTTTTTATCATCCTTTTTTCTTTTTTCTTCTTTCTTTTACTCTATCTTTTGTCATCTTCCTTTTCTCTTTTTCTTTTCTCTTTCTTTATCTCAATCTTTTTTCCTTTTACTTTTATTCTTTCTTTTTTGATCATTATTTTCCTCGTTTTTTCTCATCTCTTTCGTTTTTTCATCTTTCTATTTCTCTTTCTTTTTTCTCTTTCTTTTTTCGTCTTCCTTTTATTCTTTCTTTTTTCATCATTATTTTCCTCTTTCTTTTCTCTTTCGTTTTTTTTCCATATTTCTTTTATCATCTTCCTTTTTCTCTTTCTTTTACTCTTTTTCTCTTTCTTTTTTCGTCTCACTTTTATTCTTTCTTTTTTCATCATTATTTTCCTCTTTCTTTTCTCTTTCGTTTTTTTCCATATTTCTTTTATCATCTTTCTTTTTCTCTTTCTTTTACTCTTTTTCTCTTTCTTTTTTCATCTCACTTTTATTCTTTCTTTTTTCATCATTATTTTCCTCTTTCTTTTCTCTTTCGTTTTTTTTTCCATATTTCTTTTATCATCTTCTTTTTCTCTTTCTTTTTTCTCTTTCATTTTCTCTTTCATTTTTTCTTATCTTTTTGTATATTCATTTCTTCTCTTCTTCCCATCTTTAAACTTTATTTTCTTCTTTCTGTCTTACTCTCTTTCCCTATTCTCTTCTTTTACACTCACTCTCTTTGTTTCTTTTTCTTTCATTTTCTCTTTTTTTTCCCTCCGGTCTATATACTTTTTTTTAATACTTATCTTTAGTTTTTTTTCGTGAATATTCGACTATTCATTCGTTTCTCGTTCTTAATTTGACTTGTTTCTGTCTTTTTTCCTTTCATTTTTTTTTCTTTCTTTCGAGTCTTTCTCGTTCTTCTCTTGGACTCGTTCTTTCTTCTGCATTCTATTTCTTCTTTGCTTCTTATATTGGTATGTATCTTGTGTTAATTTACCATATTTCCCCGCTTCATCTCTTTCGATTTGTACTCTCAGTGCATTTTGAACACTCGTTGGAATTTTTCTTCTATTATTGCTTCTTTCGTTCCCCCTTTTCTAATTTTATTTGTGACTTCTCCTTTATTATTTATTTTCTTTATTCATATATTTCCATTTTTTTTTACACATTATTTTTATTCATTCTACTATTCTTTTTCACCTGTCTTATTATTATCCTCTTTCTTTTCTTACCCCTCAACACCGACACATCAGTATCTATCATTCTCTTCTGTTTCCTTTTTTGTATTTTACCAGTATTCTTTTGCCTTTTGCCGGACTAAATCTTTCATAGTTCAATTCGGTCGTTATAATATAATAAAGTCCGACTCTGTGCAGCTAATTTTTTGGCCGCGAAGGTCAGTCGTGGGTATTCAATGCTTCTCAGTGTGCTTTTCGCCTAGCACTGCTGAGCCATAAGTTGGGAGAGCAAGGAGATGGGGCGAAGGTCGATCAGTGATGCCAGACACGCTTGGCACCAAAGGCCCTGGGAGATACCGTGGCCTCAGTAGAGTATTTTTGGTGAGGTGGTCGTTAGCGAGTGTTTTTCATTCGAGATTGAACTTAATTTGTCATGTACAAAATGAATATTTCAAGTCAGGGAAAATTGTATAGATATATTAGATAGCAAACTGGCTAATAGTCATATATACACACATTAATACATCTTTCTCTCTGTCTCTCTGTCTGTCTGCCTGTCTGTCTCTCTCTCTCGCTCTCTAAATATATATATATATATATATATATATATATATATATATATATATATATATATATATCATATTAGATTGTTAGTGTCTGTATCATTCTTGAATGCGATCTTCAGACTCAAATATATATATATATATATATATATATATATTATCTTATATATATATATATATATATATATATATGATATATATATATACATATATATACACAATATATATAGAGATGACATATATGTATATATGTGTGTGTATATGCGCGTGTGTGAGAGAGAGATAACCATATATTTATTTATATATAAAGAACTGTATTGGCACAAGGCTGAAAGTATGGCGTACACTGTGAGGATAGAACTCACTACTCAGTCGTAATTGATCTAGCAAGAGAAGCTCTCTAGCCATTACACCACGTCGAGGTGTCCATAATGATTTTCCAAGTATAGCTTAGATGTGGCACAAGGCAGAAAGTATGGGGTACCCAGTGAGGATCGAACTCACTATTAAATCGTAATTGTTCTTGCGAGACAAGCTTGCTATTATACCGCCTCGAAAAGCCCCATTTTGGGTGGATATGTGAAGAAGATAATGGTCAACTCGAAACTTGAACTGAAGATTGTAATGATCGGGAATGCATCCTTTTGAGAGTGAGTTCCATAAAGCAGCGGTCCGTGGGAAGAAGATGTTCGAGTGGAACTGACATCTCATCAACGGAATGCGAAGGTTCCGAGGGTAGTTTGCTACCCTCGTAATCTTCGTATTCTAGTGAATAGAATTGGGAGTAGAATAAGAGTTGAAATAGAATATAAACAGTGTGGCTTTATTCAATATACTAGAACACGGGAAAGAAACAACTTGTATATGGATAGAGAATGATTTCACTGAGAACCTAGAAAGAACACTGACAGAGATGCTTTTGCTTACCGGATTTAAACTTTCTTTTTTTATGTGGCATGTCCCTTCAGAATACTAGGGATCATCGCTCTCCACAATGTACTTGGCATGGCGGGTTCTATCCGTGTTGGATAAAACTGGTGGAACAAAAGAATTTAGTTCGTCTGAACGTTTTCCATGGAAATAGCGATTGCAACGTTTCGTCTGTGGTTTAAAGAGTTTATAGCTGGATAATAATTAATCACCCACAAATCTCTATCAAGTGTGGGTAACTTCTGCCCATATATTGCAGCAGTAATCCATTTTCGGCCTGATCTGAATCTGGTGAAGAGCAGGAGGATTCAGGAACTGACTGTAGCGGAACAGAGAACCGACAATTTTTCCAAAATCTTTAGCGATGGATCAATTCTAAAAATTCCCCTAGGTGTTCGAGTTGAGCTTAAATCGTAGTAGGTGCTCAAGGCACTAGGCCACCCGGTCGTTTTCGCGATAGACGGAAATCCATGGTCCGTTCTGTAATGATGGAAAGTCATTAGTTTAATAGCATTATTTACATTACTCGAACTGTTATCTTCATCTTCATTGCCATATTCACAACGTACTGCCTTTTGGAGAGGGACGTTCCCAGCAGTCAGCTCTGACAGTCGGACCGAACATTCATACTGCAACACTCTCGTTTGTATATGTTTGTATTACTGTTTTCTGTTAATATATTTAACTCAATTCCTCTCTTGTGCCTTTATTTCTGGCCCTAACAAGGTCACAGCAATTTGACATCTTCCACAGACATTTTATTAATCGAATTTCCAGCAAGCAAGGCAGTAAATCAACTAAGACGCAAAAGGGTTACAAAGTGTGGAAGAATTATAAAACAGAAAACATTACTAAGGGGCGAGAACAAAAAAAGAGTAATCAGGAGGACTATATATAACGACTGACATTTAAATTTTTGAAGATTAATGTTGACTGGAAAGCATCGAGTCGGAAGTGAGTTCCACCAGCGAGAAGTGCGGGAAAAGAAGCCAACATCTAGCCAACCCAACTTTAAATTGATGAAGCCTCGTCGCCAGTCTAGTAGTGCGATTAAATTCATAAAGTCTACATACCATAGCCAAGAGCTCATCCGAACCGTTAGAATAGGTATTTACAGAATGGCAAAGAGAGGCGACTTTAGGGCTGTGGTAAAGTGAATGAAGCCGAGACGCCAGATCAGGATTAATAATATTGCTGAATCTTCTTTGTATTTTATCAAGGATATGTTAGATATATAACAGAAGCACAAAACCATTAGTGGACGAATGTCGACTTAGATATACGTAAAATAGAAAAATAAAAAATAGGAGAGAAAAAATTGTCTAGCACAACACAGTGAACCGACTTTCTTAGCAGCTGACCTAACAAAGAATTCAATATAATCTTTGCACTTCATATCAGCCGAGAACGTTATCCCGAGAAAGCATAAAGCCACTCTCCTGGAGGTTAGCATCAGCCATGGTGATGAACAGCAGAAAGGGGTTAGGCAGATGATTCATAGAGAGCAGTTGAGCTTTGGGGCGTTTGAGAAGGATTTCTCTTTCAAGCAACGGTTAGATACATTTGGTTAGATCGAGGATAATGCAGGGTTAATATTCTTAAATACAATGACTCGGATTTCATCAGGGACGGTAACCTTCTTAGGGTCAAGACTTCTGATAAGTCTTGTGACTTCCCGGGCTATGATAAAAATATTTCTCCGATTGTACGCTGTGAGATGGTTCAAGTCGTGAAACGGGATGGTCTTTGTCATCTAACGTGTAGTTGCACATTTTTCAGAACTCCCGGGATCCAAGTTGTTTGCTTTCGACCTTGACCTGAACACTTCCCATTTTCGAGAACCTCTGCAATTCGGATATTTCTGAATGCAGCAAGAGTCCTACTATTCCGTTGCCTGTAATAGGTGTGGTAATTGTATTTACGATGAACTATACCTGCAGTAATTTCAGGGGTGAACCGGGGATGGCTGTTTTCGTTATTTGTTTTTTGTTGGAATGTTTTATGACGTATACAACTCTCCATTCCACAAAAGATCCATTCTGAGATTAGAGCGGCAGTTATGAAAGCAGTAGATTTGAAGAACGCTTAGAACAAAGCTTCCGATACAAAAAATCTGGATACGGCTTTCATATACCGAAAAATAATTCTATGGAACGGCACATCAGGGTAAGCATTTGATTTGGAAATCGAATTTGAGACTGGTCTAATGAATGTTCTTCAGTGCCAAAAAGGTTGGTAACACTTTAGGAAAACGTTTTTCATGCGAGGGTGTGAAGAAGTGATTAAGGAGCTTCGCTTCATGTTCTGTTGCATCTTCAATGATCTGTATCCATTTGTCGGTAGCGGAGAAGTTTCGGCAGCCTCTGCCTTCTTCCTCGTTTTTGTTCGAGTCGGTTAACCAATCTTTGTAGCGAATATTGAAGTCATCACAAATATGAAAACTAGTATCACGTCCATTAACACCGTAGATAACTCTCTCTATATATAAGTTTGTGAAGATTCTTGCCTACATACATATAGAATTAATGACATTTTTAATGCACGCGTTAGGCGACTGGCCAATGAGAACTGACCCAGACAAAATTGAAAATACCAAAGTTTCTATCTTTTTGTCTGTTTTTGCTCAATCTCTGACGAAGCTTTAATAAAAATGAAATGTTAAATTGATATATGTTTCTTTATATTATTTATATTCGGACTTATCCTCATCTTTATCGCTATATTCACAACTTTTCGGCCGTTGTACGCTCCGGACTTCTTCAGGTTATCGGAATTTCGAGCCGAACCCATTATCAACCGTTGTAGATTGTTCTAGTTCAATGTTCCCTTTAACTTCGAAATTTCGATCAACTGAAGAAGTTCGGGGCGTACAACGGCCGAAACGTTGTGAACATGACAAGTCCGAATAATATAAATAATGTAAGTAATCATAACACCTCATCTCAGAGATACAGACTGATATACGTTTCCTATATTTTCTTTATTTTATCGTCATATATTTATATGCCAATAGCCCTTTCGTAGTATTATTGTTATTTTTATTACTGTATTTTTCCTTTGCTTTAGATGTTCTGATTTTGGTTGTTATTTGATACAGATCGAAATAACTTTCCTTTTAAATTCAGATAAATAAACATTATTTAATTTCTCCTTATTTTATAACGTGAAGCATATTTCCATTTATTCAGCCTGAGGGAGGGGCACCTCGAGGTGGTGTAATGTTTAGCAAGCTTGTCTGGCTAGAAAAATTACGACTGAGCAGTGAGTTCGATCCTCACTGGGTGCCCCATACTTTAGGCCTTGTGCCGCATCTAAACTACGCTTAGAAAATCACTATATTCAGCCTAAGGGTTAATGCAGTTTTACATTTATTGATCAGCTTATTTATTTTTCATTATTATTTCATAATTTAAAACAAATTTATATGGACGAGAGAGAGAAAGAAAGAAAGAATGAATGAATGAATGAATGAATGAATTAGCAGAAAAAGATTGCAATTTTTAACTCACGGCAATGAATTGAAATAGACATAAAATCAAAATACCGATAATATATAAACAAGTAATAGATTTTTGGTGGATTTAGGCAAATCAATAAAGTAATTCACCGAGTCTAGAAGAATCCTCAACAGAATGCAGAAAGCACTAGACGGCGGTTTCGTTCTATTTGGGACTCATCAGCGAGAATCGAACACGGACTCATTCGATACAACGCAAACGTCATACCAACTGTACCAACGGTAACGAAGAAACTGATTAGAATCGATATAGCGGTGCTACTGACAAATTCCGTGGTGATACTCCGCCAAGGCACTGTGGCTCGTTGGTACAGTTGGTATGACTCTGGTTTTGTATCGGAAGGGTTTGGGTTCGAATCGCGGTAGTGGATGTGCCCTGCTAATAAGTCCCAAAATAAGGCGAAACGGCTGTCCAGTGCATTCTGTTGAGGATTCTTCTAGACTAGATGAATTTGTATGTAAATATAATTATTATGCATTTTACTACTATAATCACTATTAAAATTAGTACGTGTTGGCACGTTATACTCCCCATTCTGGCATACTAGGAAACATTAGAACTATTTCTGCAGATAATCAACGACACAAACCTAAATTTTGTACATTGAAATTCTGGGGATTTCCACAAATGTCCAATAAAATAGAATTTTTTTTACACTTAAACTATTTAAAACATTGTTGTCATGAACGATTTAATACTGTGTTTTCGATACCTACGCCCAAATGAACCATGACGCTCCTAAATTTTGACAACAAAATTTTATGATCATCAATTTCTGGTGCAAAAATGACGATGTCTGAGCACATAATCATAATCCACCAACCAGATTGCATATTAAATAGATAGCAATCGGAGCGAAATCATTTCATTGCATAAATCGGAAAGAATTCTCCAACACAAGTTAGATGCGAAAAATCTTGACATAGCCACATGTCATTCTATGTCACTTTAACTTTTGGTAATCAGAGAACTGGGAAACCGGTAAAATTATTTAAAATTATTTTATGTCAACATAATAGAATATCATCTTTGATGTTGAATATCTTTGTTCAAATGTCCATATAACCATTCTAAAGTTTGAACTGAAAGCTTAGATCAAATATCATCATAATAAAAATAATATCCAGATGCTGGACAGTTTTTGTCGTTATTTTCTCCCGAAATTAAAGCAACTATACAAAGTTTAGAACGGCTCATGATCAAACATAATAGACATTTGTTGTCTGTTATGTTTAATAATATATGTTTGAATAATGATCCGTTGTCTCTCTCTCTCTCTCTCTCTCTCTCTCTCTATATATATATATATATATATATATATATATATATATATATATATATATAATATGCATTCTATAGTCGTCGTAAAATGTAAAGTGTTTATGTGTCTAGTTGTGCGTGCATATGCTTGCGTGTGAAGGTAAAACCAGGAAACTAAAAAAGATATGCAGACACATTTGTAGATATGCATTCGCTTTTTATTGGTTGAAGAATATGTTTCAGTTGGAAAGTGGCAAGCATTTCGAAAGTATTTTTCAAGTCCTACATAAATGTAAAAGTTTCGGGAATATGAATCGAAAAAAAACTTGTCCCAGTCATTTAAACACTAAGGCTGTCCGAAAATAAATAAATAAATAAATAAATAAATTCCGTATCTGATGGGGCTAATTTGATAACATATTCGAGCGATCAAATAAATCAGAAATATTTGGAGGAAAATTCAAATTTTTGTAGCGGCTTTGATATTAGAATTCCACGCGGCAAGAAAGTCTCACATACGTAGAATATAAAAGATCATACATACATCATCAAATAAAGAAAATGAAAAAGAAAACTAAACCAAATTTCAGTAAAAAAATATAGAAATTAAATGAGGTTGATTTTTATTCTTTTGTGTTTGCATTGATTTACTTCAATCTGATAGAAGTGGAAACGACATAAATTAACGCAAAAACGGGCATCCATATATAACTGTACACATATATATATATATATATATGTGTGTGTGTGTGTGTTTGTTTTTATGAGTGTGTATTGTGAACGTACATATATTAGTATATTTATATATTACATTGAGGCATATATTTTATACATTGATATAATTTTATATATTTACATATACATGAATACACACATACGAATATATATATATATATATCAGCTAATTAAGTTTTAAATAAAATTAACTGCAATTTATGTTTATCGACATATATATTTCTTATATGCAAATGAAACTAAATAATACGAATGTCTGTCTGTATAATAGAGATGGAGAGAGAGAGAGAATATTTATAAATATGTTTGCGCTTATCGTTTTTGTATATATGTATCATATATAAAACGGGTTTGTGGTCCTAAATTTAAATATTTCATATAAATATATATTTTATCACAATCTATCTATCTATCTATCTATCTATCTATCTATCTATCTATCTATTCAATGTATTCATAATCTGTCAAAGTTTGATTCTTTCTTTCTATCTATTTAGCTAACTAGTTAGCTAGCTACGTATGCATACATACACTGACACATACATATACATATATACATATATACACACACATATATATATATATATATGCGTATAGTAGGATATACTATAAAAAATATAATATATATATATATATATATATATATATATATATATATATATATATTTTTATATAAATACACATAAATATATATAATGTAAACAGATATAATATATATGTATATATACGTATATATATATATACACATACATTTATATAGATAGATATATATATATATATATATATATATATATATATATATATATATATATATATATATGATACCTTTTCCTTATTTACCCTTTAACTGTCCGTTTGACGATGTTATATTATGTTATATTCTGGACGTGAAGAAACATGTTCTTTTTTTTTTTATTAGGGTGGCATTTGTAGAATAAATGTTATGGCCAGTCTTGTTCCTGTGTATTACGAGAGAGCTAAAATGGTTGTCCCAAAATAGGCCACATTTTGTTCAGAAACATAAATGATGCTGACTAAACAGACACGCACACACAGGCGCACACACACGCACAGGCGCGCGCGCACACACACACACACACACACATATATATATATATATATATATATATATATATATATATATATAAACAGTATCAACCGAAACCCGCATAGACAAACTAGAATTATGATACATTTACACGCATAGATTATTCAGACGAGCGCTACTTGACTAGTTAAATGGATGTGAAGACTACATAACATGAAAATCAAATAACACAAAAATAAAAATAACATAATTTTTTCCAATATTTAATTCTCTGATGAAGCATTAATAAAAGTGAAACATATTATATTTATAAACGTATCCTATTTAAACTTTATCCTATCATTCGACAGATTTCCGATTCATATTTGATCTATACTAGGTAACAAACACACACACACACACACACACACACACACACATATATATATATATATATATATATATATATATATATATATATATATATATATATGCTGATGAGTCCCAAATATAGGACGAAACAGCCGTCCAGTGCTTTCTGCATTCTGTTGAGGTTTCAGACTTGATGAATTACTTATATATATATTACTTATATATATATATTACTTATATATATATATATATATATATATATATATATATATATATATATATATATCAGAATAATAACAACGTCCAATATATATAATGTGTGTGTGCATGCGCGCGTATGTGTGCATATATATACGCATACAAGTCTCATCTGTGTAGCTAGACATCCGACTGCTTCAAACTGGCATCGAAACTCGACCGATTTGGCATCAGTCATAGACTCTAGTCTATCGGCGCTCTAAAGAGAAAGAGATATATGTGAATAAAAATGATTAATTTGTACAAGAGAAGGAAAAGATAGAGAATGAGAATATGTCTAAACACTTTTGCGTTTATGTTTGCATCAATACAAACGTAAATTCATCATTCAGATAATTTCAGATTTGCACGCATGTTCAGGATGGCTAGATAGATGGCGGAAACAATTGCCTATTCACCACTGGTGTTAGGGATCGGTGTTCGCCCCCAAGTAAAAATACTTACCAACGCAGATTCTTAAAACAAGCAAACCTATGCCATTTGAATACTGACGCGAATTACTACTTCCGAAATCTTTTTCTTCTTCAGTAAGCCTTTTCTTGACAAGACTTACTTTTGTCAATATATATATATATATATATATATATATATATATATATATATATATATATATATATATATATATATATATATATAACGAAAAAGATTTCAGCGTTCAAAACATTAAATAAATTTAACATAGGGCTCAATACAAAAGTAGAATAATAATTATTTTTTTTATTATGCAGTGTTACATTAGAACATCCCTTATTCTAATGTAACAGTACACACACATACACACACACACACACACACACACACACACACACATATATATATATATATATATATATATATATATATTATAATAAAGGGAAAGAACAGTAAAATATATAATCTGGTGTTTTTATTAATTATTTTTACAAAAGAGTGCTCAGTGGGAAATCTACAAAGCATAAATATTATAAATTTAATAATTTGAAAATATGGTTTCATTGCCACCCAGGAATTACCATGTTTCAAAAACAGAAACTAAAAACTTCAAATTCAATTAAAGAATTAAATTATAGTCCCTAGTTCTGTTTCATTTTTCCAGCGAATTTTGAAATTTTGGATTCCAAAATTCGCTTGAAAATATTTTAAAATTAGTAAATTTATTATATATATATATATATATATATATATATATATATATATATTTCTCATTCAATTGGGTATTTCTTACCAGCGTAAATGTTATCTCATCACTGCCTAATAATTTAACTAAGATTTCAAATTTTTATTTCCCAGTTAAAGAATCTCTTAGCTCGAAGGATTAACGCTATATAAACCTCTTCCTCATTTTTGTCCATTTGGCCGTAGGAATTTACTGATCTAAATGTATTAACTAAAACCTCTAAAATTCTAGATAACCAGAGCATCGGCAGCTGATCTATCCTCTGACCGAACTCCAATTACTCAATGGAGTGAAAACTGGTTAGTCACATTCAATACCTACAAAACCAAACTACTTACGTCCGATCATCGCTGAACAGACGTTGAATTTTTCTCTCTCAAGGAGCCACATTGCCTTGAAAGCCTATAGGGACTTAACTCCAGACCCCAAGAGGAAACTTTATATAAGATTGCTAAAGATGCTGGGTAAATGGTGAGTTCCCTGTACTACTCCCATAAGTACGTAACTTCTCCTTTTATACTCTATCGTTACAAGAACCAGACCAGGCCGAAAACAGAGTACTGCTGTCATGCATGCGTGTAGGATTCACTTTCCAATTTTGATAGAAAAACAAACGTCTACATGGCATTTTCCCAGACCTTTTATTACAACTTTTTACAATAAAGATGGGGAAAACAGTCAAAACAATTTAAAATATTACAATACCTCATCACAGAAATATAGATATATATTATCTATTATCATTTCCTTGGATTTCTGTTGCATATTTCTTTCCTCCCAGCCCCAACTAAAGACATAAGGTAAAAAATGGCATCGTGACATTTACTAATAAACCTTTGTTTAAAAATAAATCTATAAACACATGCATATTTTACAAAGATAAAGCCTTTCGTAGGGTGCGAACTGTACTTGTAAGAACAATTTTATTTTATTTTTTTGCATTTTTCTAAGACGTATGCTGTTAGGGATTCCTTCAATGGGACTATAAGAATCTTTTTCCAATCGAACCCAAAACTCAGTGATGAAAGCAAAATTATTGAATGACACTATGTGAATATGTGTATATACATGAGAAATAGAGTGAATGTATGCATATATGAGAGAGAAAGAGAGTTTGATAGAATGATTATTATTGTTGTTGTGGATTTGTTGTTATTTTGTGTTTCCTATAATTCCCTTGGTTTATTTTTACTTCTTTTAAATTTTCCGTGATTCTTTAATTTCTTCCAATTCTTTCATTCACACAAATCGTTTGACTTCTTTAATTCGAATTGTTTTTTCAATCATGACGCCTTCAAATTTTGCTTTATTTTGTTTCAGCGGATTTCAACTGTTCCAGCCTTCACATCGTGTCATTTTTGTTAATCTTTTCACCCCAAGCAAGCCGATAAAGCCACTAAGACAAGGAATGAAAGACAATGAGAAGATTTTAGTGAGAATGAGTGAAGAAAATGCAATAAATGATCCGTGTGCAGCGAGATGGAAGATGGCGATTGACGTTGCATATAAGTTTTTGAAGATTGTACAAAGATTGGAAGCAAGAGATCGAAAAGTAATTCCACAGGTCAGAAATGTGAGAAAAGAAAATGTTAGAGCAGAAATGGCGGTTCCCTCTAATTATGTCAGCAGTAAAAGGGTGAGACCTAATTACCAATCTAATCGTACATTTAAATTCATGTAGTCGAGGCACATGATGTAAAGCTTATTAGAACAGCTGCCAGAAAATATTTATAGAAAAATCAGGGTTCCATTTCTTTCATCGTTTTTTTCTTTAAATTTTAATGTTTATATTACTTATGTAACTCAGGTGTATTTTAGAATTTCTTTTTATTTTCCTATTACTTTCCGATATGTCCTCTTTGGCTTCAAAAATTTTTTCGCTCTCCCCTCTCATTTTTTTCTGACATTATAGTTTCTTTCAAGTTCTCTATTCTTTATATTGCTAATAAAATCCACTTGTTGACATTGTTTCTTTGTTCCATTATAAAAAACTCTTACTAAAAACTTCACTCTGATGTCAAGTTTCCACATGATCTTTTTTGTTTCTTTTCACCCTCAACTGACAAACATTTCGCTTCTTACAGTTACTCTCTTTTTATATTCGATCGCGTCATCTACCCTTTACCTGTATTCATAAGTTATATCAAGCCCTTCATAAATCGAAGATATCAGCGACATTCCTGAAAAGAAGTTAACTATTAGACAGTTTTATTTTCTTCCGCTTGGCACTGTTTTCTTTTGTGTTTCTCTCTCTCTCTCTCTCTCTCTCCACACACACACACATACACACACACACACACATACACACACACATATATATATATATATATTCTCACTACAAATTAATATTTCATCTTTTTCTAATTTCATAGATTTTTTCTATCTTTCTTTTCTTTTTGCGTTTATATATCTATCAATATATATATATATATATATATATATATATATATATATAGAGAGAGAGAGAGAGACATACATATGTACATATACATATATATACTCTATATTTAACAATACCCTGATGATGATATTATGCTTTGTCTAAAGTACTCGGAATAAATCCAATACAAATAAATACAGCATGAGCCAAGACGGTATTTTCCTCTCGTCTTTTAATAACCGCACTAAAAAGCTTATTTGTGAATATGAATGGATCTTATCGAAAATAAGTAGACAGAATGTGTCTAAATTATTTAATGAAACCTGTCTGAATATATATATATATATATATATATATATATATATATATATATATATATATATATATATATATAATCAAAAAGAATGCCTTTAAAGATTCATTTTCGGTTATAATTTATTTTGTGCATATCTCTATATATTCATCTCTTCATACCGAAATCTTTCAGTAAATAGAGAAACTTTTCGAGGACTGATATATGAGATTGACAGCGGGAAGGGAAAGCAAGAGAAAAGCGAAGGAAGAAGAAGAAGAAGAAGAAGAAGAAGAAGAAGAAGAAGAAGAAGAAGAGATTAATATATAGAGATATTCACGAAATAAATTATAACCGAAATGGAACATTAAGATTTTCTTCTTGATTATTATTATTATTATTATTATTATGAACCGTAGTTTATCCTCCTTGGAATTATCCCTACCAGTCACAAATTGGTTATATATATATATATATATATATATATATATATATATATATATATATATATATATATATATATATATATATGTATGTATGTACACACACACATATATATAACTGTCTGCCTATCTATCTCAAAATATTCTAATCTATTTATTTTAAGATATTCTCATCTATCTTTCTGACTGACTCTCTCTCTCTCTCTAACTATCGTGGAATATTCTAATCTATTTGTATTCTAATCTATTATAATCTATTTATATTCCTATATATAAAGTAGAGTGTATTTGTGTGATTGTGAGTGTGTGTGTGTGTGTGTGTCCAAGCAACTCCTCCCCTCCCCAAAGCCCCAGAAAATTTAGGCGCATGGAACGATTTTCGTTGAGCTCAGATTCAGGGTTTCCAGAGTATCAGAGGTTAAAAGAATATATTAATATATTATACTAAACATTATCGTTGCTTTCATGGTTCAAGAGAAGAACTCTTAATTACCTTTTACATCCAAAAATGCAACTATCTTAAAATTTTACCGGGCGGCATTTAAGCTAGCTCATTTGACGGACTCTTGGTTTGGCCATCATCACAAAAGCTAGGGAGGAGTAGATGCTATAGGCATCAATAAACTACAGAAGAACTAAAAACTGATCCCTGCATTTAGGTATTGAATTAATGTTTAAGTTTACCTTTGGAAAGTTCAACGGTAATTCTTCTACTGTCACTTAATTTAAACACGATCTATTGTACGTAGATCCTCATTTTCCGTAGAAACATTTATTTTTACTTCATGGGTGACAGAGCAGGGTAAAATTTTTAAGATAAAATTAATATAGTGTAACGATATGAAAATAGAAATAGTTATACATCCAACATTTTGAAGAGTTAGAAAGTCGTAATAGTTAATTAAGTAAAACTTGTATTATGGAATCTATAAGAAAAAAATTGTCCCAGGAATTCTGAGATTAAAACGCACACGATCTAGTTTATAGAAATTTACGCAATAAAGGCTCCATATCTGTATTATATATTATTTACTTCTAGGCACTATTATTCTTCAGGTTTAACTAATTTGCATATTGATTTTAAAAAGTTTATTTCATTAATTAACAGTCCTTCATTACTGTTCTTATGTTCGATGATTGTTTTGATTTTCATATGAAAAATAGTTCTGTCTTATATAGTGCACAAAAGTGCTTGAAATTTGCATTTTACTTGGCCTTCAACAAGTTGGCATCTATTTGTAAAACCTTCCTTAACTATAACAAGCCAATTTATGAACGAAATGTATAAAAAAAAATGAATATAACTTACTTTGAAGCCTGCTAGTACACACACACACAGACAGACAGACACACACACACACACACACACACACACACACATATATATATATATATATATATATATATATATATATATATATATTATTTCACTATATATACAGATTATTTCTTTCTTTGTGTATATCTTTTACTTAATGTCTCCAACTGTTTCCACTTTCTCCTCACTTTTCTTTTTAAATTCTCTTTAATTCGCCACCACCACTTGAAGGTGCCGCTATGCGATTGACGAAAGGTGTAAAAGAAAAGTAAGCAAACGTGAAAAATAACAAACCAGATACCCCATAATACGACCTCTGAACGTCTCATAATTGTCAACCTCAGATGTAATTGACTACGACAGATTATCCCCGAGGAGGTAGAAATTCTTCTTTCCCGCCACTCAATTATTGTCCTTTAACTACGAACACTTTGTTCATTTCTTCACGTTTTTTTTTCTGTTTTCTCATTCTTTTCTACACATAGAGACTACGAAATAAACCACCTCGCACGTTTCAAGATTGAAGACATCATATACATACACAGCCCTATCAAATAATAGGCATAGGCTGTAAAGAAGGCAAGAAGAAAAAGAAAAGAGAATCCTCATCCGCACAAATAAAGATGAAAGCTGTAAAATCACTCACATTAACACGTGTCAGCTCCCAGAGAAAAGGAACACACAGAAACAAATCGACAAGCTTGGTTCACATAAAAATCTGGTCTCTCTTTCTTAAAAGAATCACATGCATATGCACACGCAAGTGAGAGAGAAAAATAATGTTTACACACTTTTTTCTCTCTCTCTCTCACAAATGCAAACACACGCACACATATATATATAAGATACAAAAGTTCATAGAATCTAGGAGAATACTCAAGAGAAGGCAGAAAACTCTGGATGGCGGTTTCGTTATATTTGGGACTCATCAGCAGTGCACCTCCACTACCGAGAATCGAAACCGGAACGCTTCGACAGAACACAAGCGTCATTCGAACTGTACCAACGAGTCTCGGTAACGAATACGAAGCTGAATAGACTCGATATAGCGCCGCTACTCACAAATTCTGTGGTGATACTCATCAAAGTATTCATAACTCAACGGGTTGTGCCCCAAAAGCAACGTCTTTTCTTTCCCTTTAGCAGCTCGATAGAAGAGCATTAACTGGGTAAAGCAAGGATATAAAAGTCATAGAATTTTGTGGAATTAGAATAATTATATAGTAATTCATCGAGTCTAGAAGAATCTTCAATGGAATGCACTTGACGGCTTTAAATAGCATTCAAAGGGTTGATAAGCAGTAAAAATACAATAAATAATAATAATAATAATTTCAGATAAAAATTAAGATGTGACAGTACACAATTTTATTGATCAATTCATTATATATATATATATATATATATATATATATATATATATATATATATATATATATACAGAGAGAGAGATATATAGAGATACTTAATATTATTTTTCACTTAATTCATGCTTACTTCGAAGTTTCATAGTGACATATATGTGACCACTCGTCAGAACAGAGTTGACCCGTTGATATTTCTTGCTATTTTGTACTTTTCTTGACGTACTAGTGTGTTATTTTCCTTTTCGCTTGATGGCTGTTGATTGTATGAATAATGAATTTATGTGCGTTTAAAATTCAGTAAATTTTAAAATAAGTTATTCCAATATTCGCTTGAGGATGAAACGGAACTAATGCTTTTAATTTAATTATATAAGTAAATTTAAAGTTTTTAGCTTCCATTTCTGAAACATGGTTATTATTGTGTAGCGAAAAAAAGACATTTTAAATCAGTTAATTTATAATATTTATGCTCTGTAAATTTACATTGAGCCCTGTTTTGTAAAAAAAAAAAAAAAAAATATCAATAAGAACACTGGATTATATATCTTACTGTTCTTTTTTTTTATATATATATATATATATATATATATATATATATATATATATATATATATACACACACACACACACACACACACACACATATATATATATATATATATATATATATATATATATATATATACAAAACATTATTTTTAACTATCATTTACTTATATACTATTTTTATTAATTTATCACTAAATCATTTTATTAACACTTTAAACGTTATTTTAGTGAATAGTCGTATTTGAGTACAGGCTCCGTTTATTTGTTAAACGCTATATTTATTTATTTTCGTCTACTGACCTGAATATTAGAGAAATCTTATTAAAAGAAGATGCGATCTCCGGTAGCATTTCGAACCTTCTCAGCTAGGACAGAAACCTTATAAATATCAAAAGAACAACAGCAGTACCTGTTTTGTCAATGAATCCCGAATATTTCCTTATAACGAAACTGCAAATATTACCTTCATATATATATATATATATATATATATATATATATATATATGTATGTATACACACACACACACTTACAAATAAGAGGAAGAACAGATGAATTTAAAGTACGCTGTTTGTAGAATTTACTTTTAAAAAAACTCTGTTTCCCTGTATCACAGCTCATCAGTGTGGATAGACACACACACACACACACACACACACACACACATATATATATATATATATATATTAACACATAGACAGGCTTACGGCCATATCACATTAAAACACCGGTTGTCGTATGATCAGTCCCTAGAAGGGTGACAGATTGGCAATACCAAGTACTTTACGCTTGGATGTGTGGATGGTGTAATGGATAACGGTTCGGAGTTAAAAATCGAAGAGCCAAGTTCCAATTCCATTCGTTATCGCATTATTTACTTATACGCAAATACCTTTGCATATGGTATGGATCCACCTCTTCTTTTCTAATCTTCAAGCTATCGCTTATTTATTAGGACTTGTATGAGTAAATCATTGATATCTACAAAAAATCCTTACATCCTAAAATAATATTTTCGGTCTAAGCACTAAAAAAAAAAAAAAATGGACATAACAAAGGGTTTTTTATTAAGACGGATCATAGTCACCAGTAAATAAATCAGTGCTATTGGTGAAAATATATTTATTTCTCTATTGGATCATGTTATTTACGTCATGGCAATTATGTGTGGAAAATATTCTCGCCCAAAATGTCCGCCAAGGCTTCGGCGGCACACATCCACTCGACGGTCAAAATTTTTGATGACGTCTCTGCATAGTTGCTCCTCGATTTAACAATATATGCCTAATATCTTATACTTCAGCTGTTGAATTGTTGTTAGCTTGTTGGCATAGACCTTATTTTTGAGATGACCCTAAAGGAAGAAATCTAAAAACGTTAAGTCGCACGATCGTCGTGGCCAATTGACTTCGCTGTTTTGAGAGATTATGCAACCTGGGAACTTCTCATTCAATTTCTGTTCGAACGTCCATATTCGTGATAGGCTTCAATAAGTTTAACATATTGTTTGATTGTTAATCTTTCCATGGTCGAAATCACCAAAGACTTAAGTTGTTAAATCTGAAAGAAAAAGAAAAACAATCATTAGATTCTGAAACTTAATCCCCATTTAAAATCGGTCCAAGTTACTGGAACAGCCTTTATATATTATTAACATATGCATGTTTTTAGGATATATAATAGGGTCCGACTCAAAAGTGAATATGATGAGACAAAGTGACAAATTTTATTAACGACGCGTTTCGGCGTTGTTCATATGCCCTCTTTGGCTTCCTCAGGTTAAATGAAAATAAAGACTAAACTGTGAATGATGAAAATATCTTTTGTTCTTTTCTGTATTTTTATTAGATTTTATCTATATTTGTATTAGAACCGTTTGGCATTGTAGGATTTTAATTCAGAGTTTCTTCGTCATATATATATATATATATATATATAGGGAGAGAGATATAGACAGATATAGATATAAACATGCACACATATATACATGCAACCCGGGAATATATCAGAGCATTTTTATGTATATTAGTACATACAATAAATATATCTATTACACACACACACACGTATATATATATATATATATATATATATATATATATATATATATATATATATATATATATATATATATATATCTGTATATCTGTATATCTGTAAACACTTATACATGCACACCTTATGCACACACACACAGACATCAAAAATATAATATGTTTTGTATCTAATATATATATATATATATATATATATATATATATATATGTATGTATATATATAATTTTTTAGTTTGTGGAGTGCGCTGTTTTTCCTTTAAGATCCCTGTTTTTTTACATATATATATATATATATATATATATATATATATATATATATGTACAGGTGGGCACACCTACTGTAAGTGGGCGAGACAAGTTAATGTAATCGCTTTGATTTAGTATTCCAACTTATTCTCAGAGATCCCAAGGCATTTTCAGTTTTGTCTTTCTTTCAATTTAACCTGAGGAAGCCAAAGAGTGAATACGCACTTCGGCGAAACGCACCGTTAATGATCATTTCTACTTTGTTCTGTCATACTCATTATTAATATATATATATATATATATATATATATATATATATATATATATATATATATAATAATTATTTAAATTTATAACATGAATATTTAGAAATAGTTATTTTCAACACCTCTTGGTAGTCTTATCAAATGATGATGTTGAATGTTTTTTTACAATCTACATTCAACATCATCACTTGATAAAACACCAGAGATATTGAAACAAAATGGCTATTTTTGTAGTGATTTTATAACATATTTATGTTATAATTTTTTTAATAAATAATTATATTCACTCTACTCTGTATTGAGCACTCTTTTTAGAATAGTAATTGATGGTTATTGGAATTTATTCCGTAAACACCAATCATGTAGTATTTTTCTGCTGTACATCTCATAGTACGACATGAAAGATACTTGAACAGCAGCTGCTATATCCGTAGAATTTCTAATGTCTGGAGGATCTTTCGCCCTCTGATCAGTCAACACGGGAGAACTTTTGCCAATGGTTTATTGCACAACATGCCGACCCGTTGTTTGTCTCTTCGGTCGTGTTTAACGATGAGGCAACATATTGAAGAGGTGGAATAACAAATTTACACAACCAACATTTCTGGGCGGATCGAAATCCCAATAGTTTAATACAAGCTTGACACCAGCAATAGTTTACGGTTAATGTGTCGGTTGGAATTGCAGGTGACTGCCTGGTTGGTCCATATATTCTCCCAGCACATCTTACAATAACTGTCTATAAGGAGTTTTTATCGGGCACAATTCCAGAACTGCTAGAGGAGGTATTCCTGCTTATACGAAGATGCATGTGATTCATGCATGATGCGGCTCACTGTTCGCGGTGAACTAGTTGTCGTCCCACAATGAAGGATGGATAAGCAGGAGATGACCAGTTTCATGGCCTACACGATTCGACGACACGAATCGTTTGGATTTTTATCTGTGGGACCACCCCAAAAAATGAAGAAGGCATTAATCATGCAGAGACGCTTCATCAGCTTGTCATGGGGGCCCAAGAAATCATTCGATACACCGTGGAAGTATTTGAAAGTCAATGATCCAACGGGTACACCGTAGAAGCAATCGGAGGACAATTTGAATATTTGTTAAGAGTTGCTGCATCGAGGCACAAGTATGGCTTTTTTTTACATGAGTTTATGTATATATTTTACCTTGATTTGGTGCTAGGAAGCTACTCCCAAAGTTTGTAAGATATTTTTTTATACCGCCACACACACACACACACACACACACACACACACACACACACACACACACATATATATATAATTACTTATTTTAAAAAATTATAACATAAATATGTTATAAAATCACTACAAAAATAGCCATTTTGTTTCAACACCTCCGGTGTCTTATCAAGTGATGATGCTGAATGTAAAATAAATGGTTTTAAAAGTTGCAAATTAATTAACGATCCTTCATAAGGAATAGTAATTGTTGGTTATTGGAATTCATTCCGTATACACTAATTATATACTTGGGTATATATATATATATATATATATATATATATATATAGTTTTTGAATTTCTTTTCATTTTAATCCGAGGCTCTCATCATCTTCTATATATATATATATATATATATATATATATATATATATATATGTGTGTGTGTGTGTGCGCGTGCGTGTGTGTATGTATTATTAGCATATATATATATATATATATATATATATATATATATATATATATATTAGCATATATATATAGTATTAACATATATTATTGACATATATATACACACACACACACACACACATATATATATGCGCATATTTATGAACAGATTCTGATAGATAGATAGATAGATAGATAGATAGATAGACAGACAGACAGGCAGGCAGTCAAGCAAACAGACAGATAGATACTGCAAACTCAGCAGCTTATATATTTTTTAAAATTCACAGTCCTATGTGAATATATAAGAGAATTCATACAAATCTATTCCCATAATTGTTTACTGTATGAAATCTGTATGCAAATGTAACGCCTATTATGATTCAGTGGTCGTAATAAAAAAATAAAAACATACGAGTGAGTGTTAGAGCGAGGAAGAGGCAGATAAATTTGGTAGGGGAGAGAGAAGGTTCGATCGTGAAGGAAATCAGATATAACGTGTACAAAAATCGGAATTATTACCGAAAAAAAAAAAAAGAAGTGAACTCTAATTTCTGCCGATACGCGGCGTTGGTGCAAATGAAGACCTATGGCTGTGAATGTTGAGACGCGTGGCCATGCTGATCCCTTGTGGCTCATTTAAAGAATATGCAAACAGCCAAATCACGTATCATCCGGCCGAGGCGGAACTTACCGAATGATTTATCAGCTTACAATCTTGAAGCCCCGTTATTGCGTATAGAATTTATACCGTCGCATACGATACTCAACAATTTTTTTTTTATTATTATTGTTGTTGAACGACCAAATATTTAGAATCATGGTCATTTCTTGAGACATTGTGGGAGTAAAAAAATAATCCTGTGGATATATCGCGGGTTAAACAGAAATTTAAATAGAGTTTCATCCATCTCTCTCTATATCTTGTGTGAATTTAGGTCGCAAATGTTCTTTAAACCTAATGTTATTAAAGACAACATACGTTTTGTGTCAATCAATTTTATTGATATTTGCCGTTTACCTCCAGGGCGACAACCTTTCTTAAAGAGAAACTATGATCTAGAATTGGAATGAAAGCTGTGATGGCACGTAATCATAATAAAAATTCAGTACGTGGAATTAGTAAATCGTAATCATTTCAAATAACTCACTGTATGGATCAGTCGTAATAAATTTAGTATAGAAGACAAGGAAATTGAACATAGAATAGTCGTCGCTAGAAGTAGTTTTCCTCCAACACTATAAGTTACGAAAAAACAAATCATTAACTTATAAGTATCTGTCTATATTTCTGAGATGATGTATTATGTACACTATTTACATTATTCGGACTATTGTCCTCATCTTTGTCGCCATATTTATTACAATACACAGGACACATGGCACAGTGACAGGACCCAAAGAATGTGAGTTCAATACCCGGTTAAGGCAGTGGAGAATTTGGAAAGGGGAATTAACAGGAGATAACTGACAATTGGCATCCATTAAACATGGCACGTGGAACTAGAACAGTCTACCCCAGAGAGCGAAACAAAGGGTTCAGTTCGACATTCCAACCACCTGAAGAATGCCTGAGCATACAACGGCCGAAACGTTGCAATACATATGGCGACAAAGATGAGGACAAATTTAAATATTTAAACTCTCAGTTGTATACAACTGATTTCTCAGATCAATGTTTTAAAATGATTTCGAGCGAGTAACGCTTGTATGTGACAGCGAGGACGCCCCGTCTTCAACCTTTGTGCACTGACGCTACATGATCACAAAGATCTGTGCCCAATGACAGAAACCACATTAGTTGGGGATTTTCAACAGCATAATCAACAATCAAAATGGATATCACGTGTAACTTGAAGTGAAACTGATCATATAATCAAGGTGTTGACAAACGTTTAGGAAGCAAGACACGATCAATACTGGAAAGAGCGATAACAGCTACTGGACATGAGAAACTTATTTTCCTAAAAATTTGTTTTAAGAGAAAGCTTTTATAAATTACTGCCGATAGTGTAACTGGCTTCTAAAGGAATCCCGAGTGTTTCCTTATAAATAAACAGTTAATGTGACAATATTCAAGATTATACTGCTGAAACTGTAGATTATTACTGAAATTGCGCATTTATTGATATAGTGCGATTGTGAGCATTGATTTCACTTCGCATAAATACACTTACTCTTTTCTAGCACTCTTTTCTGAAATCGTTCTTTGTTTGGCTGATGCATGACGCCTTTTGCCTCTTGGATTCCAACATATTTGTTGACCTCATTTCAATCAAGTTCTCTTATTACGATATCTATATCAATCTATATGTAATTGGTTTTCACAAGCTTATCTTTCTTAAGCAGAAGTCTTCGCACATGTGTCTAATCCGAGTCGAATACCTATGTCAGCATTGAACTTCCTGACTAAGACTCTCTAAATTATTAACATTCCGTCCTGGCTATGACGATAAACTACATCCGCATCTTGGGTAGACGATAAACAGTTAGGCTTCTGCTCAGGGGGCGTTGAGTCACCTCTTAATTACTGGTATACCCAGGGCCACCCTGATGCAGGGTAGTCCCACCTGTTAGGGTCCCAGCTATGGGCAAATAGTTAATCACATAAATGGGGCCAAAACACTATGAAAGTGTAAAAATAGGTTTTGAATACCAGAAATACTTTTTTGTAAAAAATTATTAGCAGAAATACATTATTACCAGCAATGGATTTTTGAAAAACAAGGTATTACCAGCAATACATTTTTGAAAGAAAAAAGTATTACCAGCTATATATTTTTGAACGAAAAAGTATTACCAGCAATAGATTTTTGAAAGAAAAAAGTATTACCAGCAATACATTTTTGAAAGAAAAAAATATTACCAGCAATAGATTTTTGAAAGAAAAAAGTATTACCAGCAACACATTTTTGAAAGAAAAAAGTATTACCAGCAACAGATTTTTGAAAGAAAAATGTATTACCAGCAATACATTTTTGAAAGAAAAATGTATTACCAGCAATACATTTTTGAAAGAAAAAAGTATTACCAGCTATTTTCGAAGAAAAAAAATATTACCAGTAATAGATTTTGAAGCAAAAAATATTACCAGTAATAGATTTTGAAGCAAAAAATATTACCAGTAATAGATTTTTGAAGAAAAAATATATATTATCAGAAATAGATTTTTGAAGTAATAAAATATTACAAGAAATAGATTTTTGAAGAAAAAAAATATTACGAACAATACATTTTTGGAAAAAAATATTACCAGCAATAAAAAATTTTGTCGGCATTAAATAACACATTGAGGTTGATATATCGTAAAACAAAACAAACCAAACCAATCATGAACATTTTCCTATTATTATTATTATTATTATTATTATTATTATTATTATTATTGTAACTACTACTACTACTACTACTATGTTTTGTCTTTGCTTTGTTTAGTACGAGAGATATCAAGAGACAATTCCTTTTGCATTAGAAGATCCAAACCTGAGGACACGTGCAATAAAAAAAATATGTACTTGTGGTCATTTCTTTGATAGAAATCTACGTAAAATTTGAAAGCTACTAATGAATCTCATATTCTAGGACTGTCAGGAATTTGAACCACATATTTATTTAGCCCTTTTCGTATGATTTCCAAAGAGCCAATAACAACAGTTAACGATGTTGTTTTAATATGCGATATTCTACTGTGATTACTGCATCGACGTTGTTCTATTTACTTAGTTTCTCGGGTTATTTTCAGAGGTTTGCATTTTTTGGCTGAGGCTGCAACATCGGGCAGATGATAAAACTTTTCAAGATTATGTCAGGTCGATTTGATTTCATTATCATTCTGATCGCTGCATTTCCTCAGGATAGTAACTTGATCATTTTGCTAAACTTACGCTTTTTTTTAACTTGCTATCCCTTGTAGCTCTTATCACTATTTGTCTCTTTGCCAAACCTACCGCACAAAATTCTACCATCCATTGACAAAAGCTCATCAGGTAGATGGCACTCTGCCCTCCACCGTCCGTTTTGTCTGTGAGAAAAAGACCACCATGACACGATTTACTCCACCAGAAATTTGGAA